>JAOBAT010085929.1:0-17500 GCA_026413305.1 Hydrozoanthus tunicans
AAGAAAGAAAGAAAGAAAGAAAGAAAGAAAGAAAGAAAGAAAGAAAGAAAGAAAGAAAGAAAGAAAGAAAAAAAGAAGGAAAGAAAGAAAGAAAGAGTAAGAAAGAAAGAAAGAAAGATAGAAAGAAAGAAAGAAGTGAGAAAGAAAGAAAGATAGAAAGAAAGAAGTGAGAAAGAAAGAAATGAGAAAGAAAGAAAGATAGAAAGAAAGAAAAAAAAGAAAGAAATAGTAAGAAGGAAAGAAAGAAAGAAAGAAAGATAGAAAGAAAGAAAGAAAAAAGAAAGAAAGAAGTGAAAGAAAGAAAGAAAGAAAGATAGAAAGAAAGAAGTGAGATAGAAAGAAAGAAAGAAAAAAGAAAGAATGAATGAATGAAAGAAAGAATGAAAGAAGTGAGAAAGCAAGAAGTGAGATAGAAAGAAAGAAAGAAAAAAGAAAGAAAGAATGATTGAAAGAAAGAATGAATGAAAGAAGTGAGAAAGAAAGAAGTGAAAGAAAGAAAGAAAGAAAGAAAAGAAAGAAAGAAAGAAAGAAAGAAAGAAAGAAAGAAAGAAAGAAAGAAAGAAAGAAGTGAAAAAGAAAGAATTGAGAAAGAAAGAAAGAAAGCTAAGAAAGAAAGCTTATTAAGAAGGAAAGAAAGAAAGTAAGTAAGAAAAACAAAGAAACGAGAGAAAGAAGGGAAAAAAAGAAGGTTTTGGTCATCAATTCACTAAAAAATTCGAAGAAGTCACACCAGTCCTAGTTTTACTTTCTACAAGACCTTTTGGTTACCAAGGTAACTAAGGGCTAATCAGCTTTTGAACAACTTGGCTCAAACGTAGCTAATTATCTTATAACGAGATGTGTTGTTACAGCTCCAAAGCAAGAAAGACAGAGAGAGTAGGTTTACCAGAAAATGATTTTAGATGCTTCAACCACTTTCCCTCTGAAACTCTATTTGGTCAAGATGAACATCAACCACGGGAGGAAAACGCCAAAGTGAGGCCAAAATCATCACGTGGTCAGGTAGACGTGCAGCCTGAGCCGACGCCAACCGTTGATTTGAAAAACTGGGACTTAAGGGGAACTGAGGTAAGTTTCGAAATAATTACGTTTTGAAAGTTGAACCACAGGCGCTAGGATAACCTAACCAAATCAGTTTATGGTAAATCATTCATGGTATTGCAGCTAATTTAGCTAGTTTGATTTGCTAACTTCCGATACAGTTACAGATACTACTAACCGTTTTTTTTTCACCGAATTGTCACTTAGTCCTACCTTAAAAATTTTATAGCTAGCTACCGTTATTTCTTTGAATTGTATTTCAATTCTCGCGGCAATAACTAGTTATAAAAAGTAAGACAGGGTTTGCTAAGCCACTGAATGAATTTACTTTTAGATCTACCGACACCGAAGCGTTTTAGAAATCTGAAAACGTACTTACATGCACGCTTTTCCTCAGAGTTGTCCTTTCAACTAATCATTCGCAACTTTGCACTACGTTATACAGTGCATTAAAAGAAAATTCTCCCTTTTCAGTTTCCCAAGAGAATCTATATAAGAGAGACTGCGAATGGCGCCATTGTTGACGAGCTGATCGATGTACGCAACAGGCGAGAATGGGAAATACTCACCTATATGTCGCCCCTGCTTCCATTACGACGGGAAATGTGCAGTTCCAAGAAATCGCGTAATATTTCATTTACAGATTTAAGGGACTTCCATATCTACTATTTTGCGATTCCTTGGAAATAGCTTAGCTTAAGGATGAATTGGAGTTTCCAAAAAATGTCTAGTGCTTGTAGATTTGTGATATGAGTTCTGTGACAGGACACTGAATTCTTCACGCTTTTCTTTATTCGCTTCTTTTGCACTTTATCATAGCCATGGTAACAAAAGTCAGCCATATTCATGTCTTCTACAACATGTATTTAGTACTCAACTTTTTGAGACTAACAATTTCTTCGAAGAATTTTGATTATTGCAGTGATAACGATATGACTTTAAGTCAACAAAAGCACTAGCAGTTGTCAAACCTCTATTATCTACAAATATTTACAGATCTTGGTTCAGTGACTTTTAACAAAAAAAAAAAATATAAACATAGCAGCAGTATTTGTGTTCTATTTACTAAAAATGACTAAAAGTTAGGAAGTGTGGGCGAACGCAGTTTTTGTGCTAGCATTTTCGACGACACTTCTTGTCCGGGGCCTCCGTCTGTCTTCTCTCATGTACATGAATGAAAATTTTCAAGCATAAAAACCTGTTTTAAAACTCGTTGAGCTGGTTTGGTCACACGTTGAACCACAATGCAACGCGTGGCCCACGTGCACGTGAAAACTTTGAGCATATTCATGGTAGCCGCTATATAAATGAATCACTTTACTTTATTTTCAACCTGCATTCCTCGAATTCTTTGCATCCCAGTTGGATGTCAAAAATCCTGATAACAGTCTGGTCTCTTGTCCTATGCACACTCACTCAGGCCCTTGGCGTTTTTCATCGAGATTAGATGGACATTGGTATTTTCGCCCTCAATTAGATGGGCATTTTGCCCAGCGTTGAGCTAATTAAGAATCATCATAATGTTGTTACACGCTTTTTTTTATAAGAACTAGTAAATTTGGTCGAGGCTCATTGTTCTTAATTTTTTGGCGATTTGAGCCTAGAATTGTTCTGAATTTGTTCCTTTTTCTTTGCATGTTTAAATCAAAGAAAATCTAAGCCAAAAGTGTTGCATTGTTTATGACTATAATGGCAAACGAATTTGGTCAGTTTATCCCTGCGAATTTATCGTGGATTCGTCGACATTTTTCCCTGAAACGATTTCCAGTGATTATAAACTGCGAAGCATTTCTTGTTTACTCTTTAATGCTCGGTTTAAGATCGAAGTTCAGTAAAGTTTTCAAAAAAAATTAGCTATCGAGCCCGAGCCTTTCTTAAATTGTCCTTAGATTTTGGCCAATCTGAGCCTCGTTGTTCTTACAAAATTGTTCTTATATAAAAAAAAAAGTGTTTTCTTTCAAAACAGTTTTTCCTCTCTTGACCGTGAAAATTAGATGAGACAAATCGCGAGACAATTCTGCATTGATTTACTGTAAAGAAACGAACTTTGTTTGCGGGTAACTTTTGACAATTAAATACTTGTTTGCGAGTGAAGTGTAGTGTTTGCTCGCTCATTTCATTCGTTGCCATTTAAGTTCTCGGTATTGTTTTTATGGTCGGTATTTACAACTTAAAAGTTAATGTACTTTGTCTGACGAATTGATGGTTTGACTTCTTCTTTTAAACTTCAAAACTCATTAATCTTCTGAAGTAAGACTTAAAGCCAAGATTTCTGACATAACCATAATCATAATTGTAATCTTAAAAAATAATATAATAAGAATTTATTAAATTTTTAATCTCGAATATTGCGATTCGCGCGTTCTGATTGGTTCATTCAATCTCGGTTATCAGCTCATATTCGGAGTTCACCAAATATGGAAACTGACTGTAGTGTTTGCAAAGCCAAAAATTAGGTTCGCTACGCGCCTCGTCGGCTATTTACCATCTCATATCCAACGCACGCTCTTAGAATAATTGTTAAATATTACTGGCGTTGCGTTGATGATAGGTCATTAACAGTGACGGGCCGAGTAGGTTTGGGCGCGAGTCTAACATTTTTATGAACATTGAGTATAATGGTCAGCGGTAAACCCGTGCTTAATCTTGCAAGGGTGAGAGATGAAATTGGTGCTTTTTCGTGAGGTAAGTTTTGACAATTTTAACATGTCTAACACTAACTTAAGTAACAGTGGAATTATTCTTCAAGGCCATTGCCATTTTAGCGATGTATATAACAAAGGAAATGTGTTTTTACGAGCTGTATTTCAGTACTGTTACATGCAAATTCGCAGCGTGTCGCTGTGGTATTTCCACAGTCACACAGATAAACTATATAGCTAGTTAAAGGAGATGCCTTGTATTTGAAATCCATTTAGATTTTTAAATTTACGTACATACCCGATCGAGTACGTAGGGTTTTGATAACATAGCTGCTGAAAAGTCGCCCAACGAGGCAACGAAACCAAGCTAATTGCCTAATAAAGCTTCTGAGCTGAAAGGCTCCTAAACTGAGCATGTTGTTTGCTTCCTCGAGAGACGTCGCTAAAATAATGGTCACTTAATGAATATACTTCCACAAGTATTGTGTTCATTCACGTACAGCATTTACAAAGTAAAGTGCCATTTCACTGACGTCGGATAAACAATAGGATGAACACAGTCAGGCACATGTACACGCAACGATAGAGAATTAGCTGTTAAAGTGTCTACGAAATGAAAAATTTTGTTACCTCGTGGATAGACGTTGCTAAATGAGGAATAGAGGTGAAAAAAATCGTCAAAATCCTTTATGCCTCTCGAGACATTAACATAAGCGTTTTCAACTGATGACGTCACGAGTGTGAGAGGTTATCTTTTTATTTTTTTGAAGCTTCTGCCAATCCATGGCCTTTGGATGAACTCGAGCCAAATTTAGACAGATTATATTTCCACCTCGAGATACATCTTCAGCCTAAGTTTAGCTTAATTCGTTCAAAGTAGGTTGAAGTTGGCAGCAGATTTCTAAAGAAATGAAAGTTTGCCTGTCGCATTAATCGCATTATATATGTACGTATATTTACGAGTTTTTATTTGTTAATATTTACCTAGCTATATATATATGTATATGTATATTTTATTTTAATCTTCATATTGTTAGAGCATTGAGCTTGTATAATGCCCCAAAAACCTTTATATTATTACTATTATTTTTATTATTAATCTCAAAAATCATTAAAGATTTTGACAAAAGTTTTTACCGCTATTCCTCTTTTAGCAAGGTCTTTCTGTTTGTGTTCAATTTTGTCCTTGGTTTGAATTTTATTTTATTTTCCCTTGTTTCAAGCGCATTATCACACATTCCCATATCCAAAAAACACAAGAAAACTAGAATTTAGACCAAGAGCAAAATTGAACCACATTATTTCTTAGGCATTTATGAGATCACAGCGACGGACCATAACATTTCTATCAACTACGTCCAGATCTTAGAAAAGAATGTAAACAATTGGCATAAAAGAGTCTTTCTGGGATCGTGGCACTCCACAGAAGTAAATGAAAAAACATTCCCTTCTCTTTAAAAAAAACTCTAAAGAAACCCCAGGGGATCAGTGATTTTATTCAAATGACAAACACAAGCTAAAAATGAACATTTTTAGATCAGATACAACGTTTTTTATTAAATTCTTAAACAATAGCTAATAGATTCAGCTCGCAGCACTATTAGAAACGGCCAGTTTATTTTAGATAAAAGTCAAACGATGGATGCATTAATCAAAACGTACAACCACATTGTTGCATTAATTAACATACTCTTGTTTAAATGCTTGCAAAAAGCCTTAGACGTTAGACTTAAGTTTAATACTAAAATTATTTACTGTCGCTTGAAAACAAAGGCAGAGTTTGCGTGGCCAACGCATATGGACTCTTCTCCCTTACATGTTCCTGCAGCACCGATGCAACAGCTTGGACTCACCTTCCCCCTGAGGGTTCGTGAATCGTCCGGGCCGGACCAACACTGGGCTGTCAACGAACAAACTGGTACTTGAGTTAAGTATAAAGATAGTAAAAGGGATTGTAGAAATACCTTTACAAAGGTGTTCAATGCAAAAACTGTTTTAAAACAAACTAAGAAAGTTCCTTTTGGCGCAAACACAACGCCATTTTAAATCGTTAGCTATTAGCGCGGAAATCTCACGGCACGGTACTTCCGCCATCTTGAATTTCGTGGTCGAACGGCATTGGGAACTAGCCTCGTTCCTAAGCTAACTTTCAAAAGAATGTGTTACCAAAAACGAGTCTAGTAGGGGTAATTAGCATGTAAACAAAATAATATTTATAAATTTAACACAATAAAACACGCACTCTTGTTTGCGGAGGATCTAATTTAAAATCTTGATAGTTATCATGAATGACGTCATCAGTTGTTGTTGTTTTATAAAAGCTTTGGATGGTATTTACCGTGTTTCTATACTCTGTTATGATAATAATAATAATAATAATAATAATAATAATAATAATAATAATAATAATAATAATAGCATTTGGGATTGTTGGAAGAACACTTAAAAAGATTTTGAATCACTCGCTTTCAGCTCGTGATCGAAACCTTTTCTCGATCTCGTTCCCAAGGTCTCTCTCTCCCCCCCCTGGAAACGAGGTTGACCTTTTCTTGTGTTCTACCAACAATCTTGCGTGTTTCCAACAGAGTATGGTAACGTTTACATGGTATCGGTTTAATCTTTTACCGGTCGAAAACCTGCACAGTGCATACTGTTTACAATGAACCGTCTTTTTTTTTGCCCGAAAATATATTTTGCTTACACCGGACCGCCTATTTGAGATCGTACTTAGTGTCTGCCAATTGCCGCAAAAACATGCGCAGATCAATCCCCAAACCTCTAACCGTACAATAATTTACCAGGCTGAAGTGTTCACACGGTACCGATTATCTTTTTAACGGCATCGGACAAAAAACTGACCGGATTTTGCTGGACGAAAATTTGTACCTCTAGCCTGTTAAATATCTGTATGGTTCGGCTGTTTCCCTGTAAACGAAACGCCTAAACGTGCAAATTTTTGACCGGTTAAAATTTCAACCGGTACATTTGCGCATAGAAACATTTGTAAACATTTGTTCGAAAAAACATTAAAAAGTTTTTACCGTAGCTTTGAAGAGCAAAGTACGAGTATCCAAGCTGTTTCGCTTTAGTTTCACAGTCGGCTGCAAACGTTTTGATAAACTGGCCCCACTTGTTCCAATCAAGTCCGCCAATGGCATCGTAAACCATACGCGAGTTGGGGAGTTGGTTGCCAATCTTGTTGCAGAGACACCCTACCTTCTGGAATTCTAACAATAATAATAATAATAATAATGACAAAAATAGTGATATAAATAGTAATAGAAATGAAAGTATTTTTATAGTTTTTATAGTATTTTTGCTAGCTTACGAATTCTTCTTTTGTTAAACTCTTATATTAACAATAATAATGAGAATAATTATGGTATTAATAATAGTAATAATAATAATAATAATAATAATAATGATAATAATAATAGCAATAATTATAATAAGCCGTAACTATAGCTTCTTTTGCGTAAGCCTCTAAATTCTTAAAATAGTTGTTTGATAAGAAACTATTTTAAAATTCTTTACTACTTAGCCTGCCACGACCGACAAAGAAGTTAACGTCAGCGTTGCGCACGAAGGCATGAACGTATAAGGGCTCAAAATAATTACAATAATCGGTAAAACTTTACCAGAAATAATCTCTTCCATCAAATGCATGGCCATCTCCCTTTTCTTGCAACGCAAACTGATTTGCAAACTAGTTCAATGAAAGTAGAACCCACGCTTCTCTCGGCCGAACGCGAAAAAGAACGGCCCTGGCCACGAAAGTTTAACAATCGGTTGAGGAGTGACAAATAACATAAAGGCGATCATGCCTTCCGCATTTATGACTTATAAATGGCATTTCTCATGCTAAAGTGTTTTTGCAGTTTTATTCTGCCTGTTTCAAAATCGAAGCTGTGAGGTAGTTTTAGGACCGAAAATATTTACTTCTTGATATTTTTATGATATGCGTTTTTTCAATGGTACCATTTTTCGACAATCATGAACGTTGCATGTGATAACTTGCTTCGTACTTACTTTCAATTTCTTTAATGCGATACACGAAGTTAACACGATCTCTTCCAACGCAATTCGAAGAAGAAGCCGCGTCACAGCTCCTGTAGTTTTTCCCCACGCATTTTAACGAGTTGCCTGCTTTCGCGTAAGTTTGTTCGGCGTTCGGTCCGGACCAACATTCACCTTCGGTAGCAGAATAGAACAAAATCCTTTCAATATGGAGTCCCCAGGAAAACAGTTAGTTTGTTCCGATGTTTCCCAAGACGTACGAAGTCGAGGAAAACATCAGAACTCAGGGAAAACAAAACGAACTTGTTTCCCAAAGGACTATACATTAAGTGCTTTGCTATGTATTTAGACTTTCCTTTAAACAATCATATAGCAAAAACAAATAATGTCAAGCATTTATATAGCGCTCTTTTTCATGTGGATATGATCAAAGGCGCTTAACGATGATTTACAGATGACTCTGGTATTGAGGGTCTTAGATGGTCCGCTATATACGGCTCACAGTAATGTTCAGTAAGAGTTGCCCCCAGTTAGGAGAAGAAAGACCACAACACCGGGATCACCCTACTTTCTTTCGACAAGTGATGTGGGTTCTTTTAAGTCCCCCGATAGGAGCTCGAGAGACTGGGCCTACGGTTTAACGTCCTTATCCGAGAAGACGCGAAGGTCTAACCGTTTGCAGATGTTAGAGCAAAGGCAGCACCTTCTCCTCAGTTGTTTTCCAGCACCGGGAATCGAACCCGGGCCTCCCGCACAACAGACTGGCGCCTTACCAACTTGGCTAGCCAGGCGGCGACGCAAACAAACAAAGACGAAGGGCGGGCAACAACTGGTCAGTTGTATCCCGATCGGGATATATTTTAACTGGCTCAGGGACACGTGACCAAAAATCAGCCAATTGCAGAATATCTACCAGTTACAGAACATCTACCTCGCGCCTTCGGCACTCAATAGATAATCTCAATTGAAATAGAATATTAATAAGTGTTAAATATCGTGGTCGGAAACTAAGGGATACTGAATATTTGCCTAGCACCTGAAAAATATACTGAATACGGAATATTTCAAGGAAAATTTAAATGAATCCGCAATAATCAAAGATTCCTAACAGGGAATAGAGATATTTAACTCGGGGAGCAAAGAAATACCGAGTTTTTAGAGTGAAAATATTTCGCTGAATACGGAATATTTCAAGGAAAATTTAAATGAATCCGCAATATTCAAAGATTCCTAACAGGGAATTGAGATATTTAACTCGGGGAGTAAAGAAATACGGAGTTTTTAGAGTGAAATTAAAATATTTCGCTTTACCTACGAATAAAACTTTAAAAGGCACAACGCAAACAAGGCCGGAGCCAGTTTTGGAAGTATGAAGACATTTTTTACTTTTTTTTAAGTTGCTGTTGCTGGTTTTTCATGTTTGCACCCTTGTACAAAAACGTTTTGATGATTTCTTATGTCTAGAATACCAAAATTTTGTCTTTGGCGTCTCTAGGGAGTGATCAGTTAAACCAAAGATTTGCTACATTTGACGTTAATGGCAGTGATATCTGTGGCACTGTTAAAATTTTACTTGCCGGCGTAAATCACTAAACAAAGTATTATTTTCGCAAGCCTTTTTGAGATTGGCTGAAACTCGTATACAATTATGTATCTTAATTATCTATATTTCAATGATTGATTCAAAAGTTGATTTAAAATTGCCAAAGTTGACCATTGTCATGATGAAAACGTGGCCGGTTATCACGCGGAAACAATCTTGGCAGCCGCTAATGGCACCGGAAAAAATCAGATTTGTCATTGTCTAAAAGCAACCTGTGATTTCCGTGTCTAATTGAGTGTTAATTTATCTTAAAGATTGTAACCTAAATCAAAATCGTTTTGAATTGTAGTTTATTTCTTGTTTATGAGAACAAAAGGTTTACAAGTTTCAATTATGTAACTAGTAGTACTCCATGAACAGTTTTCGAAACAACCAGTAAATTTTGCACAAGCTTAGTTTTCTTCTTTTTCTGACAATTATATATTTTTTTTGTTGTATAAACGCTGATGAAGTCAAATTAATTAAGTTTTCAAGTCAAAGTTTTTTCGAATTCTTTTGTTATGTTTTTTAAGGCCATCTTTGCGTCAGTGTTGTGATTCTAGTTTGCTTCGTTACACACTTTTAACAAGCAGTAAACTCGGCCGATCGCGAGGCTCGTTAATTTTTTGGCAATTATTCTTAAATTGTTCTTATTTCTGTGTGTGGTTTAAATCAAGCCTAAGGTATTACAATACACGTATATTTTAAAGGAACTTACTTTAGTGAAAGTATATGTGTGCACGCTTCTTTTTATAGAGAACCAGTAAACTTGGCCGAAGTTCAGTGTTCTTAATTTTTTGGCGATTTGAGTCTCAAATTGTTCTGATTTGTTCTAATTTCTATGTGTGGTTTCACTGAAATCGAAAAAAGTCTTAGGTACTGCAATACATGTATTTGAAAACGGATTGCTTGGCGGGTGTATTCTTGACCAATTTATCCCCTGATTCATTTTCCCGAGACGATTTCCAATGACTATCCCAGGATTGGCTTTTTATTCAACTCTTACTTTGGTCAAATTAAGTTACGTAAGTTTTTAATTTGAGGCAGTGATAGTGATTAAAAGAAAAAATAACTGCGAATCATTTTTTGTAAATTTAAAAAAATTGCTCAATCGAGCCCCGAGCCTCAGCTTGTTCTTAAATTTTTTGGTCAATCTGAGCCTCGTTGTTCATATAAAGTTGTTCTTATAAACAAAAGCGTGTAACAGCGTATAGTTCGAGGCACAAAAGAGAAAAGGGTACGAGTCATTTCTGTAAAGATTGAAGCTTGGTAAAATTTTAAGAAGCATCAGCTATCGCGAGCCCGCCGTAGCCTCAGCTTGTTCTACAAGTTGGAAGCTTCTTATTCCGGCCAATCTAAACCCTTTTGTTCTTATAAAGTTGTTCTTATAAAAAGAAAAAGCGTGTATAACAAACAAAAGGACAA
Organism: Hydrozoanthus tunicans; assembly: GCA_026413305.1. NCBI lineage: Eukaryota > Metazoa > Cnidaria > Anthozoa > Zoantharia > Hydrozoanthidae > Hydrozoanthus > Hydrozoanthus tunicans. Next base: position 10,708 of record JAOBAT010085929.1, read on the forward strand.
AGGGATGACACAAATCACTTAGGGCTCAGTGAACGCAAAAATACTAGAAAATTATTTGTAATTATTTAAAAAGAGGCATCAAAATACACAGTTATAATAAAAACAAACATTTTTGCTTACACGAGCATCTTTAAGTCTTTCTTCAGGTTCTTAGTTCGGCTTTTACTTCTTCAAACCCGAAGATGTTCATGTCGAGCGAAAACTCTTGGTTTTATTTCTTAGCATATCTGCCGTGTGTTTTAATGACTTGTTTTAAATAATAAGTAAATGCAAACGCTTGCTCTAAACTAGAATTCAAGATAAGGCGATTTATTCCTATCAATCTGAAGCTTTTTGACCAGTTGACAGATGGACAAAAAGTATAAAGACAAATTCATCGTGATCATTGTTCACATTTTCAAGAAAAGTCATGATAAGCCCGAAAAAGGTTTTACAACTTTGTGTAGCCTTATCTATAAGATTAACAACAAACAATTTTAATGTTAAAAGGTTTGATTGTATCTTTCGGCGATATAGATAATTTTCAGTGACAAACTTTGCAGATAATTAAAAAAACATGCAGTTTTTGGCGTCTTGTCTTACTACAAAGCATTTTTCGTGTATGTTACTAATACTAGTATCAGGTTAAAGAAGTGGTTTTGTAAGCGGTGTGGTTTTCAACTTAAAAGCTTATATAGATGTTTTAATCAGCAATTCGTTTCTTAGTGATCTATAACACTATATTCTGATAAATTTCAGTGACAAACTTTGCAGATAATTAAAAAAACATGCAGTTTTTGGCGTCTTGTCTTACTACAAAGCATTTTTCGTGTATGTTACTAATACTAGTATCAGGTTAAAGAAGTGGTTTTGTAAGCGGTGTGGTTTTCAACTTTAAAGCTTATATAGATGTTTTAATCAGCAATTCGTTTCTTAGTGATCTATAACACTACAAGTTTCTTTTGAAGCGAGTTGTGTTTTTCTTAATGGTTGCTCTACATACAAGTTGAAACTAACGCCGACGTATACACGCTTTTTTTTATAAGAATCAGTAAATTTTTCCGAGGCTCATTGTTCTTAATTTTTCGGCGATTTGAACCTCAAATTGTCCTTAAATTGTTCGTATTTCTAAGTGTGGTTCAAATTGAATAAAAATTAAGCCTAAGGTATTGCAGTACATGTATTGGAAAACAAATTGTAAGGACTAACTTCGGGGCAAGTATGTTCTGCGAATATTTCGAAGCAATGACTGATTAAAGTAGAGAAACTTGAAATCATTTCTGTATTGCTATAAGTTAAATGTCGAAGCTCGGTAAAGTTTCAAAAAAGCTATTGAGCCCCGAGCCTCAGCTTGTTCTTAACTTGTTCTTAAATTTTGGCCAGTCTGAGCCTCGTTGTTCTTCTAAAGTTGTTCTTTTAAAAATATAAAGCGTATAGGTCCTTAACAATTCCTGTTGAATTGGTAAATTCTCCCAACTAGGTCCCATACTTTTCATTGAACAAGATTGGAAGTATTTTACTATTCGTCTCAAGTAATTTGCTTTAATTGATCGATTTCCATTTTCTCAATACCAAGTGTCTTATTTTGTATGTGCTACGTCAACGAGAAGATAAAAAGCCACACGTGTCAACCACTTTATACACCATGAAACCTAAATCAGGCACAACGTGCATTCTAAATTTGGTCTTTAATCTTTTAAAACCTTACTCATTTAGTCAGCTCATAGTTGATGTATACGGACTTGTTAGGAAGCCATAGGAAACCTGACCAGTCCGTCTATAAACTATGGTCAGCTAGCTTTTCTAAAGATACATACAGCCTTAATTTTCAACTGTTCAACTTCTGGGCCCAGTTGTCCAAAGGCGGATTATCAACCAACGTTCTTGTTTCCAGCTATACGGAGACTGGTTTGTCTTGTTTCCAGCTATACAGAGACTGGTTTGACCTGTTATTTTGGAGTTAACAGGTTTTTTTTTTTCCTTTGGAAAACCTAAACAAAATTTCATAAAAACTGCAAACCTTTCATTAAAAAAGAGATCGACTTGAGCTTCACCCAGACCCAGCCCCGAAGTCTACTTTTTCAAAGCCTGGGCTAGGCCCTCTTAGGGAAGAAGTCAAAACAATGGTATTTTTAAGGAACCCAATTTTGTCGGGAGAGGTGGTGGGTGGCGGCACAGACCCCCCTACCCCACCCCTCCCCACTTTTTCAGAGCTTAATTTCTCAAAACCTGATTTAGGGGTATTGGTTTTTTATTGTATTATGGACTCCTCTCTTCACAAAGACGGCGTTGGTGCAAGCACTTTATCCATATCTATTTTATTGAATATGATATTTACCCCTGAAATTCAGCGTTTTTGAAAAAAGGTGGTGGATGGCGGCACATGATACCCAACTCCCTAAATTGGGTCCTAGGAAGTACCATTGTTTTGACCTTTTCCCTTAAGGCTCCCTCTCAGTAGGGGTGGGGTGGGGCTCGAGATACAGCTATGGGTGGGTCGATTAGCTTCCGTCAATGCAAACAAAGAAATATACAAAAATATTGACCAGTAATACGTACCATAAAACTGAATGCCAAAAACTGTGTAATTTTTTGCCCTCGCTTTTTTGGCGCAGCGACACACCAGATCGTCGATGTATTGGTTCCAGTTTGTCCAGTTAGAGAGTTTGCCGCTGAACTTGGGTGAGAGTGGATCGCGGTCGGTTAGAAGTAATTCAGGAAGTAGCGGTTGAGAAATATAGTCCCTAAAACATCCCACTTTCTGAAGTGAAACGTCGCATTTGAGCCCTGGATAGTCAATCAATAATTAGAATAATCAAATTAAAGAATAATTCCTAAAATTATATATGTCTTTGCGAAGGATATCCATCAGACACGTGTAACTAATTTGACGGCACCTAAAGGTTTTTGTTTTTCGCCAAGTATAAAGTTTCAAGTCTCAAATTATAAGTTGTTCTTCTTTCTTCGGCGCTTTCTTCTACTCAAAAATTCTGTAGCTTTTAAAATCCCAGAGTTGCGAAAGTCGCCAAATTTTCAATGTAAACTGATATCGTTATTTTGTGATAACTGATTTGTCTTTATTGAAAGGTTACACGCTTTTTTCTTAAGAACGAAATTCGGCCAAGGCTCATTGTTCTTAATTTTCTGGCGACTTGAACCTTGATACTTGTCTTTAAATTGTTCTTATTTCTAACTGTGGCTTACATCGACTAAAACCTAAGCCTAATGTATTGCAATACATGTTTTCGAGAACGAGTTTCTTGGCGGGTGTATTCTTAATCAATTCATCCCCGCGCGCCGTTTAAACATGGACTCGCTGAGCCATTTCAGTCTTGAAACGATTTCTAGTGATTATCTCAATTTTCAAAGCTGTTGTGTAGTCTTAAGTTTAAGATGAAGTCCTATAAGAATTGAATTGCTATCGAACCCAAGCCTCAGCTTGTTACTAAATTTTGGCCAATCTGAGCCACGTTGTTCTTATAAAGTTGTTTTGATAAAAACAAAGCGTGTATGTCAAATAAAACTTCCAACGAATATCAAACGAGCGTTTTCCTTTTGCCTTCGTCCCCAGTTTGTTCTAATCTTTTTTAGCTTTTTAAATTTAAACCTCGGTACTCTGTTAATCTAACAAAAAGCGAGTGTTTGTTTTGACTTGCACTTCTGGTTTGACGAGTACGTCTCGTCCTCAGCCAATCTACGACAAAACCTTTAAGTTGGTTTTTATCTCCACTATGTACGTTTGCCAGCAATGTTCGTCTTTGAGTTAGTTTCGTAAACGTGTTCGAACGATCACAAATTATATGCAAAATAAAAAGAGACTGTGTCTAAATTATAACTTATGTCAATACAGTAAAAAAAAGCTCCTTTCCATTCTTTTCAAGTTCAATATTTTTTTGTGAGCGCATTTCTATAAACCCAACCAAGTGGTAAAAACGGAAAATCACAAGTTCTGTTAGCCCTGAAAGCCTTAATACTGAATTTATGTATCTTTTCCCTGTTTTGGAAACTCGTACAAACTCTAATAGCATATGTGATCAAATAATGTTTTCAACGAAACAAGCACAGATGTGACAACAATTTACCTGACTGTTGGGAGACTGTCTTCTGAATGTATTGCCCTAGCAGTGACACTAAGATGGCTTGGAAAAGAATTATCGAACGCATTTCAAAAATATAGCAACAACAATGCGTTTTGTTCTGACTCGGTAAGAGCTAAAGCGAACAAAATCATTTGATACTCAGCCAGTATGAAACCCAGCACGAGTGTTTCGGCGCCGCCTTATCACATTACTGCATTTAAAGGCAATAAAACTAATATTTGTTCCTCAAAGACAAAAACAGACATGAGCGGAAACGACATTTCAAGGTTTATCAGACAAATTAAATCGCTCCATATTGGTTATGGTGGTTCAACAGCTCAATTATGGCTTTATCCTAAGTTCAAACACTTTTTGTGCTTTTAGGGAAGATAATGCGAAATGAATAAAGGGAATTAATTTAGTTTAATTAGATTGCGTGCACGTGCGTTAAAAACTTTTGATTTTATCTTGAGTGGATGAAGAGTTATATCCCGCTTTGTCATTTTTTGTGTCTCTCTTGTACAAGGGCTACTTGTGCTTTGACATCAAATTCTGTCAAAACCAAATTTCCCATATAAATCAAGCAAATAATCTAGTTCTTGAATTGTTTGTTACTAAGGTAGCATTTCTTTGGGAATATAACCAATTCTAATTTTGAATCCAAAAAGGATATTTTCGGTCCTTTAATAAGATCCAAAAAGGTTTACGAATCCAATAATGAACCAGCTTGTGTCGACGATTCAATTGATAAAATCTTAATCCTGATTTTTAGGGTTAATGGACTTTGCGTTTCTTTTGGAAAAGATTCCAAAAAGTACACGTGGCAAGCGGTCTTCACGCTAAAATATTTATCTTTATCTGCTGTATTTATGGGAAAAACCTTTTCTCGAACTTTTCGTTTCTTTCGCAGAAAATTGTCTTAAATTAATCCACGGGCAAACATACAAAATTAAGGTGAGTTCATCTATAATTTCAGTAATATCAAGTTCTGTTTCTTGTTTATCAGTATACAAATGATCATTGTTTATTTCAGTCATATCCTGTTCCGCCGTAAAGTTTAGTTGTTTTTTTTTTCAAGTTAATTCCTTTAGATTTTAAACTTCCTGATTTTCGTTTAGCAACTCTTTGATTTTGCCCTTTTCCTGCAGTGTCTCTTCAATTAACTTTTTTTCATTTTTCTCAATTTTCAGTAGTGTTTTCACGTCGATTTATTTGATTACACGCTTTAGTTTAGTTTTTTTAATTAGTTCGTCTCTGAATTATCACATCGTATAAGTCTTAGACACGTAGCAACTAAGATTATCCCAACACTGCATAATTTGAGTGTATCTCATTGATCAAGGAAATAGTTTAAGTGAGTACAGAAGCATGAATTTGTTGACTGAATTGATTGATCGATTGCCACGTCAGCGGGAGTACTGAGTTAGTTGGGCATGATAGCGCCGAGACATCAGCATTTTCCGATCTAGCGTTCACTCAACATCTGCTCAAGAGATATCTACACGCCTTTATTATCTAAAAGAACAACTTCTGTAAGAGCAACGAGGCCCAGATTGGCCAAAATTTAAGAACAATTTAAAAACAAGTTGATGCTCGGGCTCGTTAGCAATTATTTCTTTTAAAACTTTCTAGAGCTTTAACCTTTACAACTTTACAATACGCAGTTTGCAATCACTGGAAATCGTTTCTCGGGAAAATGACTAAGAAAACCTACAACAAATCCGCTTGGTTGAACTGATCAAATTCGTTTTCTAATACATGCATGTATTTCAATACCTTCAGTTCATAGCTTTTTCTCGATTTTTAAATCTAATGCACATGCATAGAAATTGAACAATTTAAGAACAACGAGCCCCGGCAATATTTACTGGTCCTTTTAAAAAAAGTGTGTAACTCATTTAAGATTGTAGCGCGTAAGAGTTAAGTGTGAATAGTTTTATTTGTTTCGAAATATGTTTCTTCTTATGTGAAATGTATATACCCCTTCTGTAGAACAAAAATGCATTTTCAAATTTATTTTTGTTAATTCAGAACTCGATAAGGCTGCCTCGGCATCGCTTCTCATCGCTTTGGATGGCGTTTTGATTACCTGAGAATTGATATATCAGTTTAAATGTACGCATTCGTACGAAGGAAAACGAGGAGGTTCGTTCAACATTCGTACAAAAGAAAGGAAAGGTTTAATACTATAACTAAGATGCGTTTTCTAATCAATTTTTAGCTGTTTTTATTACTTATTCTGGACACTTCAACTGGTTTATAGATCTTTGCAATCGTCGCACTGATAACGACAAGTATACTGAAAAAACAGTTTTACTTTTAAACCGTTCATCGGTGAGCAAATTTCCTTCTTGTTTTTATTCAGCGTTTTTACAGCTTTCGAGTCTTGAGCTATTTGAACAGCTTTATATTGTTTGTTTAGGTTGCGCTATACCAGGTCGTGGAGTTTGTACACATAGTCAGTCTTGGTTCGTCCAACACAGACCGAGTGTTTGTCCTCACAGGTCGCAAAATCGGGGCCAACGCATGTTTCGACTTCTCCTCTCCTTAGAAATGCTAGTTCTTCATCTTTACCGGACCAACACTCGCCTGCAACAAACACATAGCTGAAGTTCATTGTTCAAAGTGATGTTCAAATTCTATCCATCTAAAAGATTTCGCTATTAAACCTCAAGCCTCAAACAATCATTCTCAATAATCATAATCATAATCGTAATCGTAGTCGTAGTCGTAGT
>JAOBAT010085940.1:0-14673 GCA_026413305.1 Hydrozoanthus tunicans
ATTTGACTGATCGAACTTAAAATTATATTTTTATGAATAGTGTCCCAAAGCCTTCATTTTGGTATGGTTTTTGAAAAGTCGAATATTCTCGAGTTGCGCGCCGTAGGCGATCCTACCGCGAAGTCACTCTTAAGTGAAAAAACTCTTTAAAACGCAGGAAAAAAGGTTAAGATATCCAAGAAGCAAATACAGAGAAAGGATTCGATAACACTGCCAATACGAAAAACGGGTTTTCTTTAGGTAGCACAGAAAATGTAAAAGAAGGTATGAATTGACAGAATTAGAGAATATACTGAAATAGGTTGAGAAAAGAAACTTTTTAGTCTAAATGTTTATGTTACCAGTGGCGATTGTCTGAATCTGGCTGAAACTTCATAACAAAGTTACATTAGTGTTAAAGACGGTTTTGATGCGAGAAAGCAAGAAGTGAGAAAGTAGTTTTGAGTACCAAAAGCCATGCCTGGATTCGCGGTATCTGTAATCGTGTTTCTTGGGTATATTTAAAGAAGAAGAAAAATTGATTAATGTTAAAACGGTCCAGTCTCTAATTTCCTTTTTGTAGCCAAACCTGACATCAGCGTGACCTAATTGAGATCTTCCACAGGGTTGAACTTGTGCATTTTGATAAAAAAAATAATTACAAGTCACATTTGTTGAAATACTGTGTTCTCTCTTCCGTCTTGTCGTTGGGCGTCCTACGTGGACCGAGTAACTCACTCCAGGATTTTCTCTGCTCAACTAAATGACAGTAAAATGTGTACCTCTAATCCTAGACACTCTTTTTCTCCTTATGCTTGCCGATGTTATCAATTTTGATTCTCATTTTTGGTACTTTTAGAGCTTTCCACCGAGGTTTTTGAGCTTCTTGGCTTTCAACAGAACAACTGTAATGATAGGACCTCTACTGTCTGTAGATACTTGATTGAAGATTCGACTCAGGAAAGAAGCGGGTCGAGTTGTTGTGTTGCTCAAATGGTCTTGAAAATTTCCATCACAAAGGGGAACGGATTACTTATGTCTTTCTTGATCCCCTTGAAATCTGTGTGTGCAAAACATTTACAGTGATACACTCTTTTTGTTTGTAGCTGAAAGAAGGTTCAGTAATGGACCTCAAACGCCATTCAACTTCCGTTTTTTTTACCGCAGGGGATTTAAATGATTGAATGTTCATTGGAAATTTGTCTAAGAACCACTCGTTCTTCACAGGTTGTGTACGTACAGTCAATCCAAGACGGTGATACGTTGACAGTGATGCCCTTGGAGGGACAAACGGGGGAACTTCAGCTCTCCGAGCACCAGCCCGGCACGAGTGCAGCTGTCAGTAGCCAGGATCTGTCGACTCAGCTGCAGCTGCTCACCTCAGTAGCTGGCAGTTCTACCATGCCTGACATAGGATCCCCCGGGATCCCCCAGGGATTAGGATCTGCTGGGATCCCCCAGGGACTAGGAATTGGACAAGATTCGTCTGCGTTGGTTAAACAAGTTGAGGCAATGTTGAACCAAGGTAAAAAATCTTTATATCTTCTCTTAATCATCCCAGTGTTCGCAAATAATTAATCCTCAAGCGATCATTTTACTTCCAGTTTAAAGAAAAATATTGTCATTCAAGTCAGTAATAATTAAATTTCAGAAGACGTCCGCCAAGGTTGGCGGCGCAGTGTCATTCGCAATCCTAGGGTCGTAAATTCGAACACCAGTCAGACCACTGTGTTGTGCATGTCCTTGAGCAAGACAACTTACCTGACTTGTTCCAGTCGACTCAGCTGTTCAAATGAGTACCAGCTTCTGTAAGGGGGGCTAACCTGCGATAGATTAGTGTCCTGTCCAGGGAGAGCCAGCACTACAGAAACCGGAGATAAGCGCCGGCTTAATTATGAGCCTCTTAGGCTTGAGAAAGGATTTAGCGAGTTCAGTTTCCCATACTTAGTGTAAAAAGTATCATTGTTATGATGATGATGATGATGATGACAATGCAAAATCTGTTTTCTTGTTGTAATCATTATACTCGAAAACTGCTTGGTTATTTTAGAAAAAAAAATTGTTTTTTTCATTATTTAAGGTGAGCAAGCTGTAAGTCTCCCCCAACAAGGGACATCATCCGAAACTGTTCTGCCACAGCAAGACCAGGTGTCAACCCTTCAGGTGTTCGCCACCGGTGACAGCATGCCCACAATCCCATCAAGTACCGCAAGTGATTCGATACAGCCACCGGAGCTACAACATTCTTCGAAAGAAGACATCGAATTGTGTGAGGCATCAAAGGCAGACCACCAAAACGGAGACGCCGGGGAACCTATGGAGTTTGAAACATCATTGGATAACATTAGAGTAACCCAGGACGGAACACCCGCTTTCTCTCAAGTTAACTTAGGTGAAGCGAATACTGCAGCAGAACTTGTTGGGAGTTCAGGAGAGGGAGTGATTGCAGGCGTGGAAGAGATTGGGAATGAGACAAACCCTCGGATCTCTGATCCACAGTTTGAAGGGTCAGCGGCCATACCTACTAGTCATGTGACTAACCAAATGGATACGGTGACGCCGGTTTCAGTAGGTAGACAATTGGTAACGCCAGCACAAATTGTAGGTGGTACCGCAGCAAATCAGCTTGTTAACTGCTTACCGCTACAATCGACAGCCGTCGTTTCTCCCCCCTGCGTGACGGCTGCATCTTCACACAATTCGGCTGTTGTGACAGTAACGCCTTCCACAAGGATATCTCCAGCAAAACCTGTTGTAAGAAAGCCAAAAGCATCGGAACAAGACCTACTAGTGCTCTTGGAGCCTCCGAAATCAGCAGAGGAAGACGACAAAATATTTCAGCTTCTCGGCTGGAAAGATCAATGGAAAGACCAGACACGTACTTTTTTCAAGCACATATCGATCATGGCAGATAAAAGTAGCCTTGATACCAAAAGGTGTCGGAACACTGATTGTGACTGCCGGTTGTACCATTGCCCTCTGTGCACGTGCTTGCCTAACAAACCAGGAAGAATAAGGGAACATTTCAAGAAGATTCATTCCACGGACTTTATAATAAGATATCGAGGTAAGGGAGAAATAGTATTGATAAATTATTCGAGTTGATTGGAAATCATTCGTACCGATTAGGCGCTGGTATACTCCCGAAGTTTCCCGAAGATTTTCCAAAAATTGAAATAGATTAGAAATGCTTTAAAAACGCAACCCAATGATCGGTGTTAATTACAGTATTCGCGTGACCCAAACAGAAAGAATAGGTACTTTTAGCTGTCTAGTAAACGGGCTTTGGGTCAAAATACACGGGGGGGGGGAAGAAATTTCTAATTTACCAGTAAACGGGAGGTAGTAGGTTGCAGAGGTTAAGAACATGGCAGCTGATATGATTGATAAAGATTTGAAAGCAGATTGTGTAAATGGTTAGTAAATGCAGAGAAAATGTTGTCAGATGATGGATTTGAAACAAGACAATAGAATCCAGCTAAGGTGGATGGATAACTTTTTTTGTTAAGTTTAAACTCAAGATTTTTGCTGCCCGTGATGTGGTTCAAAGATATACTGGGAGAGACGACCATCAAACGTGAATCTGAAACTTTGTATCTTGGAATGTTGGCCTCGAGATGGTCGTACTAGAGCTAGTAAACGGTTGGATCTTAATAAAAAGCATTGGTAAAGTAGAGAAAAAATCGAAAAATTAATAAGCGTTCTTTGGCGTTTATTTGGCAGCTGAAAGTACTAGTACAAGAGCTCGAAACGTTTTATCGAGAAAATAGGTTGAACCGGGCAGGGTGCAATCTCCTGCACTTGACCATAGTTAATATATACGGACTGGTTAGGAAACCATTGTTGTAATCGCCTCCTTTTTGTTTCTGGTTTTGACCCTGCTGAAAAAACAAAAGGGTTTGAGATACAAATCAACAAGTAGCCAGTGAAATCATCCTCAGTAACACCTGAAACAAAGATTGTACACGGTCACGGTTCGTTCAACCTACAACAAACAACCTTTGAGATTTGCCGGCTTTCCTAACCAGTCGGCGTAGGACTCGTATAGTAACTATGTTTTGACCATGCTCTCATAAGTTTGCGGGTTTGCGTTGCAAGGTACCCAGATGCTGAGGTGCAAACTGGGTTGCAGCCGGCCCAGCGGTAAGAAAGTGATGAACTCTCATTACCACTGCTGTTTGTGTGGTACCATCTGCATGAGAAAAGCCTCGGTGTACGAACACATGCGGGTACAGCACTTCGAGTGTGGCAACAAACCCGGCCCGGGGAGGCCACCAATGGTCCCTGGGAAGTCTGATAGATCACCTCAGGACGCCAATCAAGGGCCAATCAAGTGTGAGCATTCGTGCAAGTCCTCACCAGAGAGCGCGGTTCAAATCCAAGCGCCGAAACCAATGATTGTGCAGATACCGGCGTTTGCACAGCCAAACCAAGAGGTAGATACGAGCACCAGCAGTTCTGTTCCACAGGCTCAAGTACAGATGATGGGTACGGCACAGGGGGGTCAACAGCAAGTTACTCTGCAAATTCCTCAGGTGGGCGAAGGCAGTCAAGGGGGTCAACAGCAACAGCTTGTAATTTTGATGCCCCAACAGCTTCAAGGCGTTTCCCCTGCACAGCCAATCCAGGCTCCACCTCAACCCATCGTTATTTTAATGCCCCAGACAGGAGGCCAGGCTACTCAACCAGTGGTTGTACCTGTGCCCCAAGTGTCTGCCACGTGACACTGTACAAACTAGTAGAAAGTTTTGTTTTCAACTGTAAATAAGTAACAGGGAAAATGTGCGATTCTTTGGGGAGGGGGGGGGAGGGAATCGACAACTTCCCCCGATTTGCAAAGTTAATCTCAAGAACATTAATCTCAAAATATTTTAATATGTTGTTGTCTTTTGTGGTTACTGTTAAAACGTCAATAACTGTATAAAATATTTATTGATCACAAAGTATTGAAAAAGTCATCAAAAGTTGTGGATAATGTTGTTCAGGGTGGCTTTTAACCAAACCATTTATCAGAACCCTGGCTTTCAATACATAAAGAACAATCTCCTACGAAACACGACCACTAGCTTTGGATGGTCACTCGGCGTCAGGTTCAAAAAATTGATACATTTTTGCTTCTATAAAAAGATTGATAATGTAAACAGAAGCCGCTAGCTTGAAACACAAAAATGGAGTCAATTAATATAAAGACAAACCAGTTAGCTATTCAGCTACGATTGTGTACTTTAATTCATTTGCCAAAGGCCTTTCGACACACGTCCTCCTCAGTGACAAGTAAACTACAGAGTGGCAGCCACAGAACTAGTCCATAATATAAAGGTCTAAAACAGCTATGTTGGGTTCCCTGTGTGCAACGCACAGGGATCCACCCTTTTAAACCAAATGGCTCGCCAGAGCGCATTTTATGAATTCATTTGGTTTCTACATCTAGCAGGTGCTCCATGGTGGACTGTGTAATGACATTGAATTTAAAAACCTCATTAATTTAAATCAGGCATTTTCATGGAATTTGAGATGTTTTTTGAGGGCGAAATCCTTGTCGTTTCTGTGTCCAGTCATCCGCATGCGCAGTGTTACCTACGTACTGCTTGCTAAAAAAGCCGCACGAGGCTCGGCTCACCACGCACCGATCGAGACGCGCGCGCAAGTGACTGCACTTTGAATTTTGTATTGTGTGGACCCGGACACAACAGACAAAAGTCCCGCCCCTGAAAATATTAGGAGAGGTCTTACAGCCTTTGCTGCCGCATGGGTGTGCCCTGAAGACGTGATCGTGATCAGTTTTTGTTCCACCCTTTTTGAAATCTCCATCGAATTCTCACAGGGTTAGTAAAGGGTGCCTTGGACCCGTTTCAGACGCCGTGGAACAATGGTGCTAAGCTAGCTAGACTCGGACCCGAAACAAACCTCGGAAAGCTCGACCTAATAGCGCACGAGCAAAAGAAAGACTTGCACCGAACGACGCCACAAGTCGATTTCACCTTCACATGCCTCGAGGCTTTTTCTTAGTTCGCGTGTTCAAGGTTCGAGGAGGCTCACTCGATTTATACTTTGCTCTCCCCAAAAAAAAACAGGCGCTACGCAGGCTATAGCGGTGCCGAGGTCGGAGTTTAGGTGAGTTTAGCGCGACGTTTGAAACTGGTTTAACCTCCGTTCTTTTCAAAATCTTTCTCTTTCCATAAAGTTTTGAGTTTTTGCGTCATAGATTTGTTTGAAACTCTTCTTTTTGACTCAAACGGGAGGGCAGCCTATCACTAGTAACAATCGACTTGTACACCGGGGTTTACCATATGTGAGGTGATGTCGGTTTTGCTATTTTCCAAACTAAGCTATGTGACGTAACACTTGTATTATTTTTGCAAACTAAAACGCTGAAAAAAGGGTTACCAAATGAGATCTTACGATATCACCGTCCATGATTTGAATCTACAAAATCGGTTCGCTTATAACACGGATGATATGAAAGGGAATTCGGCATCACCTTGAATATTTTTTGGATGAGTTTGAGGAAGATTGGTAGTTTTAGAGAGATTTTTAAATTTAGTGATTTTTTGGAAAATTTAAAAATTAGTTTTGAAGTAACCGTCCTCAAACCAAAGTTGTACTAGTCCCTCGCCGGGAGGGACGGTTTGCTGGTTTTACTCAATATTCTTCTCAATAAATTGTCTTTTTCAACTTCCTCACTATCCAACAAAAGTTTTGGGTCTACCAGGGTCTTGACAGCTTTTTCATAGCAGCTTTTAACGTCACTATAAATGTTCAGTAAATTTTAAAACTTTTTCACAATGTTTTTTATATATTTTCACTATTCAAAAAATTATTTACATTTAGATAAAATGAAGTTCGATAAGCGACAAAATATACTATTTACTCGGGATTCCTCTGGAAGGGCCAGAGCTTTACAATTCAGATTTCTGAAGCGATTTCTGCCCACCAAATAATCTCCTTCCCAGAGCGCACGTTCCTTGTGGCCGCGTTGGCCAAAACTGGAACGTGGGGCGCGGCCACAAGGAACGTGGGCTCCGGGAACGAGATATCAGTTCCGGCACATCTGCGCAATCTCGAGTTTACTGCCTCCGGTGAAATATGAATGTGAACAAAGCAGAAGTACAGTTGACAAAACTAACATAAATTAATAAATTCAGGTCAGCTCTGCTTTAAGAAATCATTCAATACGTTACTTGCTGACTGCCCTGTTTCTAAAGCTAGAATTCGATTGAGACCGTTTATTAAAATAAACAACTAATAAAAAAAACAAAAACTGACTTTCATCAGGGAACTTGTAGTACAAATTGAAGCGGAATTCTAATTCAATTTGCGATCGACCGAAACATAGATAAAAATAAAATAATAGATCTGAATATTGGTTTGACATTCTGGTAAAAATTGCACAACCATGAGCCAATATTCAATAGCCTCAACAAATTAATCTCTTTGTTAATCTATATATGTTCACAAATTATTTCTTTCACTCCGGCAGAAAGTGCTGTACCGCCAGTCTCAATCTGTGCTTGCTTAGTTGAATCCTTAGGAAGCCCGGATTCACGCTTAAAGTACAGCCAGTGATAGAATTTTTAGGGATTTAAAATAATTTATGTGCAAACTTACCAGGTTTGCCCATAATACTGCAGAGCTATCAACCCCGATATTACCAAATCTTATTTAACTTGTAGTTCTGGGTTCCTTTCCAATAGTGGCCCGACCTTTTAACGATGCGATTTTCAAATAGTCTGGAAATAATGTCATAATATCCATGTGTGGCTACTGGATGCCAGGGAAGTGGTAGCAGACTGTACTGTAGTGGACTTCCAGCTGGCGGAAGCTCGCAGTGTCTGGGCTGGCAGAGAAGGTTTCAGCAAACGCCGCGCCAAACTACACTGGCTGAAATGCCAACTTGCGTATTTTTGGCATATTTTTGAAAAGTATTTCATAGGTCAAGTCAGTTTATCATTAATTTCTAGAACAATTATCAAATAGGTTAAATCAGATACTGAGTATGGTAAATGCGTTCGACGAAGGAGAATGCATACTATTCTGGTGGTTTTTGTCCTGCCGCTTTTGAGAAATCTTCGATTGGCTGACAAATGCCTCGTTATGGTGCATAGTCGCGAGGAATATGGTCTCGGCGGACAAAGGGGCCGCGATATCGTGCTACATGTAACTTCGTGATTTCGTTTCCGCAAGTCAAGCCTCGGGAGTCAAGCAAGAACCCAAGAGAGAAGGTAGCCTGTACAAAGAAACACAAGCGGAGATATTTGTCACAACACTATAAAGTTGTGTTATGACGTATTTTGCAGGAAAGAAATGTTGCATTTCGCGTAATGTTGACATCACGCTTCGAGTCGATTTGTTGTGTATAGTTTTCGCCCAATTTCAAAGGAAAATCCCACTTATTCGTTACTAAGTTTACCATAATTTCTCCATAATTCGTTGTCAAAACAACACTCTAAATCCAAGTTGTGTAACTATAAACTCGACTTCATCAGTATGGAGTGTTTTCAGTGTTTCATGTTGTGTATAAGTTATCTTACTTTCTTAGGCCTGCTTAAAACACCGTATTTTAACCGTATCGCCGATTAAATTGATTTTGATCCGGAGCTAACTGAACCGGTGATTCAAACACCGAATTTATTTCCAACGAATTGAATTGATTTCAAGTGAGCACGCTCTGAAATTGTCAGCGGATTATCGATAAATTACGCGTCAGATTTAAGGTTTAAACAAACGTTCCGTGTCTCCAGACTGACATTCAACTTCCGTTCTGAGCTGAATCCAACACGAACTAGTACGTGAAGTTGTTTCTGAGAATCCGATTCCCCCGGGGCACAGGCTTGCAATTTGCCTGTATCGGTACCCAACACGTATGCGCAATGGCGTTTGGATGGTTTTTCTTACGCTATAATACGTTAACATAATTATGTATTTAAATCGATACGGTTGAAAAACGGTGTTTGAATCAGTGTCGAATTTCTACCGTATTATCCGGTAGGTGGAAGCGAATTTAGTTTCACTGCCGAATTTAATTCGGTGCACTGCTTCAAACACCGTATTTTCACCGAGTTTAATTCGTGAATATAATTCGACACGGTTAAAATACGGTGTTTGAAACAGGCCTTAAAGAAGAACTGAACTCTAAAATCAACATTTTTAAAATGAAATCCTTTAAGGTGTTGAGAACATGTCTAATTTTTTTTCTTGCGCCGCGCTAATTTTCCGAAAAATTCTAGTTTGTATCTGCGTGTTTCGGGTCGTTTGGGGATCATTGAACGTGGGCGCTTGTCGACTTGTCAGCGGTAAACGAAGGTAACGTGTGACGTAGGTTATGGGGAGCGAGCGAGCGCGTGAACAGTTTTTGTTGTCATAAGCTCGCTTACAGAGTCGAGTGAAAGTTACAACTTACATTGTGTGCGATACCTCACTCTAATGAAATTTTTTTTCAGTCCGTGCCAATTCCTACCCATATCTGACATCATAGCCTCACTCTCTCTCCGCTTAACCCCTGTTTCTGTGCCGTCGGTACAATGCGGCAAGTAACGTGTTTTAAACTCGAATTTCTCAGAAAGTCAGCGCGATACGAGGAATTTTCTTTTAATATCGTTTTCACACCCACTTAGAGATTTTGTTTGGCAAAAGTTGATTTTAGGGTTCAGTGCCCCTTCAAGCGTTACGCAGAATGATGTGTGGAACTGAAATAGCCGAGTTCAGTTCGAATATCCAAGCATCATATTATTGAAAGTGTATCATCAGGGGAAAAAATAGATTTGTATCGTTTCATGCACTTATCGAGTGTTCGTATTCTAAAACAAAACATTCAAGCATTTAATTGTAGAGGAAGTTATTGTCGGTTTAACCCGGCTTGGTTTACAACATGCTTTTTATCGAATTACATGTCAACATAACTAAGGAGTCCGGCATAAGAAACAACACTCTCAACTATCAATGTAACTGCAACGGAAACAACTTTTAGTTTTCCTCGCAATTGATTGTAGATTGTAATTTGAATAGTTTATAGTAACAGTGTTGTTACAAGTGAGATAAGATTGATCTAGCGAACATCTTTATAATTGTGATTTGGCGCAAATGTTCAGTTGGCGAGTGATTCCATTTGATTATTTTTAGAGTGTAATAGAGACATGATTTGATACTGTCAGTGTTGTAGCCAGCTTGTAGGCCTTCAAGTTATTTTGACAGGGAAAACCGGAATAACATTGAAATATTGTTTAAAGTTGTATTCACTTAAAAGAAAAAAAGGAACAAATCTTTAAAAGCATCCGTTAGAGTTGTTATTTTGCAATGAATACGCTGTGTGGTTAATACTCGCCCTAAACCCCTGATTCTGATGTTACAAACGAGTGGGGACTAGACTTAGCTAATAAACAACTAAAATAACGTGTCAGTCCCCAGGCCGTGCCTTCCTGGGAAGTCATTTTGTAGCACTTGACGGGAGGAACATCTTCGCCCGCAAGGTTTTATGATTTTAGTGCAGTTTTGGCGAATTAAAAAACGCAACTTTCAAAAATTTCCCAGAGGAGCATGCCCCCGGACCGCCTAGAAGTGATCGTGCTTTAGGCGCTCACTTAGCTACATGGGCCTACAAAATTCTTAGATCCTGGCTACCCCACTGACTGTAACACGTGAAATGAACTTATGAAGTTAGCTATTTTTACAACAAGTATACTGAAGCAGCGATTGTAAATTATTTTCAGTTGACCACAAACATGAGCAGAAATACGACAGCGAATTGAACTTAGTCTGGTTTATTGATTCGTTTCTGTGAGCCTTGTGTGTACACAACAAGGCACTTCTTTTATTCTTGCATCAGAATCATTACAATCAAAAGCCATGTACAATTCCCACTGAAAAAGAACAATCCAAGTGATGTAATCACAAGCCTCAATTTTTATACAAAGAATAGGACAACAATATCGTAAACCGTCACAAGTTGACCCCCTCCCCCCTTTCTTTTACACCATCTAACTTCCCACCCTATTGAACCCATTCCCCTAATTTCCAATTATACTGGAAAACCGAGTGAGTTTGACTACCATGCGGGTGACGGGACTTGAAATCTTGTGACACCCGCTCAATGCGGGTGAGTTGATAGCTTTGATATTGATAACAGAAATACAAGTGTTTGGCGGCAATGGTAGTCGATCAAAAGAAGGGAAAATTCCAAATTCTGGTTTAACTTGACTAGGACAACGGAGACTTCTTAAAATAATCAGAAACAAAGAATCAAGAAGATCAAGTGTTGATACGGCATTCCCCCTTATATATCCTGATATATCTGAAGGTAATTTTAAATATCTGATTTTAGAATTTTACTTAAATATCACAAGCCCCTTTAGGGAGCAGGTTCCTTCTGTCCTGTTTTGACTTAATATTGAATAATCTTCAACTCTGTCTTGGAATTTTATGTTTTAACTCGTTAAAACTGAATATAGTGTTTTTTTCAAAGAAAAAAAGAATGGAATAAGAAACGCATTTCAGAGATATTCATCAATTTCAAAACATTAGAATATATCCTGTCAATTATGCAACATCGTCAGTCATTTAACCTCATTATGTCAATGCACGCACGTGTAGAATTTCGCAGATATTCATCAATTTCCAAACTTTAGAATATGTCCATTCAATATCGTCAGTCATTTAACCTCATTTATCCGTACACCCACGTGCAGAATTCGCAATACTAACCAGAATTTGTTATTGAGACGCGAAAAAAACAGAAATGGCTTTAAAACGTCGCTTTCCAAGATCAGCTTTAAAGTTTGGTGTACCGTTGTTACTTATCAACTTTCTCTTCATATTGCGACATGAAGGACGAGGAAGACAACTCAAAGAACTTCAAAGACAAAATGAGGAACTAGTAGTCGAGATCAAGCGACTAAGGAAGTCGGTACAAAATATGAAAGCTGAGAGCGACGAGGGGAGGGACACGACAGCATCTCTAACTTTAAACCTTTCAAGACCACAAAATGAAGAAAATGATGTCAATTTGCAAAAATTTGTGGATTCTGTAACAATCATTTTGTATAAAGACAGCGGTTCATCGCCGAGTTGCATACTGGAGAGTAAGACTATCCTTGAAAACGTGCTTTCAGGGGTCACTACTCTGGCCTCGCATAAAGGACAAACTGTAACTTCAGCATTCAACTCTCTGTTTCCTCTCGTCAAAACGAAGTACTTTCTATTTCTTGATTCCAGCTTTGAACTCGCAGAATATAACTCGGATTACAGCGTCAGGTGGCTGTTACACGCATTGATAAATGTTCCTGAGCTGGACTTTGTCAGTGGCTCCGTTTTGAGGAATGGTCATCTCGAAATACCCTGCCATCGTCTTTCCTTGTGTAACTGGACCTTTTCTCAACGTTACGAGTACAAACGCTCGGTCGGAGAACTAATGATTTGTGAGAACATCGCATCTTCATTCATGGGGAAAACAACTAGTGTTCATGCTTTATTTGGGAGCCAACCTTCCCCATTTGACGTGAGCTTAACTGCTCTAGCAACAACCGACTTTTTTCTTCAAGCCAAACAGAAGGGCGCTGTAGTCGGAGTAAGACCGGAAGTGTATTTTACTCTTTCACCGAAATGTCACGCACAACACGCGGATATCAAGAGTCGCTTGTTCCGTTTGCAGAAAAACACAAAGTTTATCGATTTAAAGATGCTGATTCGAATGTTTTAGACCTGTGCGGAAATACAAGTCCATTGCTTGGACAAGGTATCTGTGTTGAAGAGACTGCTCACAAAATAATGTTAAACAAAGGGCACTGGGCTTATGCAGGTACATTTGCATATCCATATACGATAGAAAACTTACAAAACGGAATGATCACCCTTGTGGAATTCCTCGAGTCTCAAAATATCACTTATTTCGTTGCTGGAGGTATTCCATTGGGTGCTTTGAAATTCAGGGGAGTTTTACCCTGGGATGCCGGAGACGCTGACTTTTTTGTTTACATTGAAAATACAGAAAAGTTGTTCGACCTGATGGAAATGTTCGCTTTGCCCCATGGGTACACAGTGAGAAAACTCGAAGATGGCCAAGTTCAAGTGTTTACTGCACCAGGAGTAGTTGGCATGAAAATGGGCGGTCTCATGTCTCTGTATCCTGTGACAGGATCTGTGCCTGATTCGAAGGAGTTCGTCAAGATCAAAACGAACGGAAGATGGATTCAATACAACAAAGGTGTTTTTCGCGAGTTTAGAAAGTACTACGGGTTGAACTATCTTCAGCATCATATGTATGGGACTAAAGACATCACGCACTGTACACTTGAAGGGCACAATGCGTGCTTGCCAGACTTTAGAGATTTAGCCGGACTGAAAGGGACCGCAGGGACTTATAGAGAATATTTTTGTGGTACGCGATAAGTTAAGATATGTACTTAACTAACAACGCTCATTCCATTTATAAGAATTTGTTTTATTGAGTTTATTGGGATTAAAATCCCTGTAAAATAAGATAACTGTTCAACGCTTTTAAGAGTAAATACCATCATCGGTCAAACATTCACCGGCAACAGTCGAAAAATCAATTCGGCTCATATTCTCATGGTAGGTAGGCCTATATGAGAAACAAATCACTGCATGGTTCGTTTGGCTCAATATCAATTTATATTGGAGAAATCGATAATAACAGAATTTCGTCAAATGACGCTAATGAACCTCAAAATCCCCTCAAAATTTGGGACCAATAATAAAACATTCTACGCCAATAAAAACTACAAAATATTGAAGAACAACACTTACAAATAAATAGTAGCAGCAATTTGGGCTTTTCGTGTCTATTCATTGACCCACAATAACCTAATTTCTCCGACCTATTTTTAACTACGTTAAATATAGGCCAAAATTAAAGCATTATTTAAGTATGTGCTACATAAAATAAATTGGCTGGAAATCTGGGTTTCGGAAGATGAAATGTTGTTCTTTTCAAATTTCCAAAGAGATTTTTGGGGAAATGGTTCAGCGCGAAGGAATCGGATTTAGCAGGTGGACAAAATGCGCCATTTTGCCATTCAGCCGGCATACAAATGGAAAAATAGGGAGCATTATATTACTACGCGATGTGTTTGGTGCTCACTACAAAAAAAACAATTCACGATTCAGTTCTCATTGTGGTACTGTACATAAAAAGATACCAAATGACAGACTGACTGAATAAAAGAGTATGTCAAAGTTTTATTTTAACTTGTTTATTTTAGGTAATGCTAAGATTTTTACCTCGCTATAAGAATTAAACAATGTATCTTAGTTAACACGATCAACATTTATGCGTTATACATTAACGCGAATTTTAGAAGAGCTATGTAATAAGTTAATTTGTATTTATGCTTATTTGCACAAAATTTTGTAAGCAAATTTTAAAAATTCGCCGCCGGCAAGGTCTCACAAGACAATCGTACATCACTGAATGGAAACTTGTATTTTAGCATCCGGCTAACAAATTAAAAATAGGTATCTGAAACTACAGATATGCTAGTTGCAATGTGTAAAGTATGTGCCTCCCACACAGAAAATGTGCTTTTGTTACAATTAATCAATCATTGTCAATAAATTTCGGTTTCAGACAAAGTCTGTTCTTAGTTTAATTTTTTTTTTAGCAAACCTTAGCGTTTGTTGCCGGGCGGCTTGAAGTAAACCTTATTCAAAGCAAATCTTAGCGTTTGTTGCCGGGCGGCTTGA
>JAOBAT010085951.1:0-18500 GCA_026413305.1 Hydrozoanthus tunicans
GATCATATTTGTCGTAAACATTAAAAAATTAATTTTAGAGCTTTAAAAAAAGATTTTTTACTTCTGATTTTTGACCATTTAGTATGATTTTACTAAAACAATTATCCTTCTCGCCCTCATGGGCTAGTAGCCAGATAGCCCATTCGGCCTGCCGCCTCATGGCTTATTGGCTTCTAGCCCATTTGGGCTCGAGGGATAATTGTTAAAAATACCATACATACGTTGATACTTAATACTGTTAATGCAGAGCCAAATTAAAAAAACATAAAAAAATCCAAGGAATAGAACTTTTCGACCCTCAAAAAATACCTCGTAGCATTGATTTTGAAAAAGGCAGATTATTGTGTCAAAGAGTTTTTGCTCGTGTAGATGAGGGATTTTTGGCTAATGATTATATATGTCAAATGCTTTTGTTAAAAAACTGGCACCAAAGTTTTTTTGTGGCAAAAAACGCCACAGCTGTAGTCTGCTCGTGTAGATAACCCGACAAAGAAATTTCTCAAAATTTGAAGATTTATTGTTTTCCAATTCCTCGTTTGTACATTTACTCGCACGGACAAGATGGCGGCTATAAGATAGAATGGCTGAGCTACTTATTTCAGAAACGTTTTTATACAAAATTAAAGTAAACAAATATTTTGCCATAAAAAAACTAGGACGCCAGTTTTTCCACAAATGCAGTTAACGTATAAATTTTGACAAAAATCCTTCATGTACACATGCAAAAACTCTTTGACACAAAAAGTTTGTCAAAATAATTTGCTCGATTTGACTCGGCTTAAAGCCATTCCATTGAAATTGAACATACACTGAGATTTTTGTCAAACTTTCGCCATTTGTTAATCATTATATGTAAACTGCAAAAAATGTTATAAAAGTTAACTTTTGAGATACGATTGACACAAATAACCCCCTCCAAGGCTATTTTTTCTTTTATTGTAAACTTGAAGGCATTAAAACTACAGTTTCCTCATGTGGCCAACCAAGATAATATAAGGGAGCATAAGGGAAAGAAAGGAAAGTACCGTGAATAATTCACCAGGACTAGGAGAATAATTGTCTTGTGATTTTCAGCAAAAGCATTTTTGATAAGTAGGAATTTTCATGGGATTATGTTGTTGCTAGGATTCCTGTACCTGAATATCTAGAAACAGTGTACTCTCGTCTATGTTTTTCATATTTTTCTGCATTTGCAACACTGAGATTTTCCCTATTTTTTCTTTTCAAAGAGTCCTGTTGAAATTTGATTGATTGACGAAAAAAAGTTGGTGGGTACCCATGCTTGTTTAGGAGAAACTCTGGGAAAACCGGCAAAACATGTGCTGTTTTTCCCTATTTCCGAGGGGAGACTGGAACGAGTTAAACAAAAAGCCCCATAAATTATGAAGGAAACTATTTTACTGCATTAATTTTTCTGGTATGCCTTCGAGAGCTCAACATTCACTAGAATATGATAAAAATGTGTAAACAATTTAAAATTTCTAATATGCACACAGTAAAGATGCGCAATGCAAAACTGGGGGATGACCTCAAATGGTTTCCGGCGCACGACGAAGGAAACTTCTCGAAAAAGAAATTATTTGATAGTTTAAACGGGCAAATAATTTGTCACAAAAACTTTGCTTTAAAACATTTGCTCATGTAGACCCGCCTTTAGTTAGAAATTTAAATGCAACTCCACCTTTATTCCGGCGTTGAACTGAGTGACAGCTGTTGTGGTTCGAATGAGCGCATTCGTGGGTGGTTTCCTTTCGAGAATTCTAAAAGGAATATCAACACCGATTAATTAAGCTTTAGATAAAATTTTTCCGTATTCCCCTACTCTGTTCGAAACATGCAGGATTGGTGGGAGAATACGAGAAGAGGTTTGGATCACGCGCTAAAAGCAAAAGAACACTTGGTTTGACTTTCACAAGCCTCCGTTGAAAATCGTTTAGAAGTGTAACTAATATATATTTATTTGAAAATGCTGGTACCCCATAAAGCGAGGATAAAATTTATACAATGGAGCACAGACGCAATATTCTGTTAACTTTGTTTAATAAAGATTCGCAAGTCGTAACTTACAAAATAACACATTCGTACGTAGTTTCTACAGTGCTGATATTGGCACATACAGTCATCAAAACGAGCAAAGTTATCACCATTACTGGCTCTCAGAAGAGAGAATAATAACAATCATTTCTACTCAAATAATTAAATCAAGAAAATGAAGGATCACTTTAATGGATTTCAATAACTGGTCGAAAGTTAGAATGAACAAAATTTACCAGTCATTTTTACTCTTCAAGACAAGAAAAATGAATGGTCACTTTATAGGGTTTCATCAAATGGTTCAAAAGTTAGAGTTAATAACACCAATCATTTCTACTTTTCAAGACAAGCAAAATGAATGGCCACTTTATAGGGTTTCATCAAATGGTTCAAAAGTTAGAGTGAAAACGCCAATCATTTCTATTCTTCAAGACGAGCAAAATGAATGTGAGGTTTCATCAAATTATCAAAAAAGTTGAACTTTTAATATCAACCGGTTTAGGCGGAGAAATATTTGCAAAGAAAGCAACAAATATTTGTACAAGAAAGCTAAAAAAACGAACTGACACCTAAAACTATCTCCCTGTCACGAAATTCACTTCCATATTATTTACTTAAACCCAACACAAACTCTGTTTTCAACACAGGTGCAGAATATATAAATACTTGCAAACGCGAAAAAATGAAACCGTGTTAAGCCAAGGCAAACAAAATAATATTGGTGTTGCAAAGTATAAGCGGTGAACAACAGTAGCAGGCAAGCAAAACACGACAAAATGGTTTAAAAAAAGCAACGAGACAAAATTTCACCAGTAATAGTTACCAAATTTCGGGAAAAAGTTGTAAAAATTATCGCCTACAAATACAAAGAGAACGAGGACAGTGAGTGGGCAGAAAAGCGAAAAATATGCTTGTAGTTTGTTTGTTTTTTATAACGGAACAGGAAACTTTAATAGAATGGCCAAAATTTAAGAACAATTTAGAATAAGCTGAGGCTGATCTTCTTTAAAAACTTTACTTGGCTTCGATTTTAAACATGGACTATACACTATAAAAAAATATGATTCGCAGCTTTGGTCCCGAGATAATCACCACAAATCGTCTCAACTAAGAAATGACTCAGTGAACCCGTGATGATTATCCGCATGGATGAATTGATAAAAAAAAATACATCCGCAGAAGCAATCCGTTGTCAAACACGTGTACTGCACGCAATATCTTTGGTTTAGTTTTTTAGTTGATGTAAACCACACAAAGAAAAAAGAACAATTAAAGAACAATTTGAGGCTCAAATCGCCAAAAAATAAGAACAATAAGCCTTGGCCATGTTTACTGTTTTTATTTAAAAAAAGCGTACATTGAAAAGTAGTTTTGTACATTAATATTGATAACAATAAGAGACAGCTCAATATAAATGGTTTTAAAATTAGCATTCCCTCGGCGGGAATGATTACCGTAAAACCAAACTCAACAGAAGATGTTCAGTTTCAGTCCAATTTACAAAACCTTGAGTGGGTTAGAATTTATTAGTTTCAATGATATCAGTTATCAGTGTTTACAGTAAAAAAAACTTCCTGAATCATGCAAGCTTTAGAAGTACAAAAACATTTCGTTCTATCGCTTGGACAGTCGAAGAGGAAAAAGTTATTCGCCGGTAAAGATTTTCTAAACTCGGTTTAATTCTGCAGAAGTCTGCAATTAATTTCGATTTGACAAAAATAGTTGTCCCGGTTGCACTAAGATCAAAAAACCTTTTTAAAAAAGCTATAAAATAGTTAACTGTTTTTATAACCCGCACCTGCCACAACAATAAATATCCACACTAAATAATACTTCAATATTTATTATCAAGCAATTACAAATAAGCGTCTTCTGAAATTCACTGAAGACCGTACTCATTTCACGACCAAAGGTTTTTCTCGACATCTGGGACAACTTGGGATTCTAAATTTGCTGTCCTAAGTAATATGGAAGTTGAAAATGTAGAAGCAACGGGTTAAAGACTTGAAGAGACAGAGACGGAAGTAATAAATAGAACACCCTGCTAGTATTTCCAATTATGTAGATAAAATTATATGTTGACTGACTCGAATTGGAAATGTATTCCACCTTTTTAGCTTTACTTATAACGGGCAAAAACTACTGCGTTATCAAAATTTGTTTAACAAAAAGTTCTGTGTAGTTCGTGAAAAAAATTTGAGTTGATATACCCGATATAAAACTTCAAGGGAAAAACTACTACAATATTTGTTAAAACGTAGAGTTTGGTAAATAGCATTTCTTGTATTCCTAGTCTTAAAGTCAAGATTTTTTTAGCGTAAACAAGTTTTAAACATTTTGCATAAAGTAGCCATTGCCCCGCGGCAATTTTAAAGACGTTGCATGTTTTTCAAGATAACAGTCGCTTCGCAGACTTTTTTTTAAATCACAAAAAACATGACAGTTTTTCCAGTCAAATGGTCGTATAAAATGTTCACAATATAACTAGTTTTTTTTTCTTTTCGCTTAACTGCTTAGTCATGCTGTCAGCTATATGGTCTAAATAATAAATGACAAACTTAAGCACATGGCGGGTTTTAATTCTGCTCACATCATGTTAAACTACAGATTACTTAGATGTGACATATTTTTATTTACTTTCGTCACTCGTTGCATATCATATCAGTTATAAAAAGCTTTGCCAATTCGCCGCAGGTCTAAACAGGAATCAGTATTTGGCTTGCTAAAGTTCACTAGCAGCTTTAAGGTGCAGCAAGGCTCAAGCAGTTATTGCCAAAAACAGTAAGTGTTATCCCTTACTTTTCTATAAAACCCAATTTTATATATCAACAAAGTGAAGTAGCAGATCTTCCTCATCTGCTTTAAAGGAATTAAGGTCAGTGCTAATAGGGTTCTTTATTTTGAAAATTCAGAACTTGGTAACTTTCTGATGGCTAAATATTCTAACCGTTAACTGAAATAAAGATCCACTTAACTTTAACTTAACCGTTAACTGAAAATATAGATCCACTTAACTTTTATCTTAGCCATTAAAAGAGCAAATTGATAACATCAAATGATCAAAATAGTTCTTTTAAAAGTTTCTTTTAAGTTAAAATTCGACTTTCAAAATCTTAGCAGGAACAGACTTTAACATGTTCAGAACACGGCGTTCAGGGCGCCGAAATGTCTAATGGTAATTGAATAAACCCAGCCAGCTGAAGACAAAAGTGAGAAGATAACAATAATAATTTTATAAAAACTGATTTAGGAAAAGATAACTATCTTTCAGAATCTTAATCATAAGCGTTTTGACTACCTACTGGTTTCAAAAAGTCTCGCATAGTGTTATGAAGACAGAAACATTACCTTTACAATAATATCCGTCGGTCAAAACAGATTTTTTTGAATTCGTGATGTTAGTTTCTTAGTTCCTTTTGCGTGAAATATATTGGATACGAAAACAAAAATTGTGTTAACGAAACACCTGCAAGTTGCAATATCCTTTGAACAACTATTCACGCTATCGCAAAAACAAACTACTTGAGTTATTTAATTACACATTTCCGGGGTAAGCGAGTGTTGACTATCCAAAACGTGCGAAAAGTTTTTCCGGTCATTTTTTCTGTTCGTCTTATTCGTTATCGCGGAGTTTAACTACTCTTAAAATCAAACTCAACAAAGTGTTCTTAACTTGTTCTTAAATTTTGGCCAATCTGAGCCTCGATGTTCTTAAAAAGTTGTTCTTATAAAAAAAAAGCGTGTAGCTTATGTTAAGCATTACTACTTCGATGCAACTGTTGAATAATTTTTCATTTCTCTATCCTTTAACCATCATCGATATTCTGTGTCTACAGAGGTGAAAACAGACTGACAAAAACCTTCGTCTCCTCCAAAGCATCCTGCCTGCTTTCGTCCCTCGAGGCTTAACCTTCTGTTTTCCGTGTGAACTATCGTTTATTCTTCACATATAAAGAACGTAGATTTTAAAACAGCTTTTGATTAGTTAGTCGTTAGTCGTAGAAAAGTAACACAGCCATTCATGTTACAAGTCCGGCTTGCCTCGTTTATTAAGGTTTTCATTCAATTTCTATAAGGTCAGGAGCTCATGCAGTATATTGGAGTTGTGTTTAGTTAGTTCAAGTTATCAGAAAAACGCAATTGAAATGAGAATGCCGGAATAAGCATTTGAGAAATTCAAGTTTCACCTATAATATGTACTTTCCCTGCATATAAATATGTTCTTGATTTGTACAAAACTAAAAAAAAGCATATTATGATTATCTAAGTTAATTGCTTCAAAATAACAACATGGAAAATAGCTTGATTATTTTTTTAATAAAAGATATCATTGCAGTTGTACAAGATTACAATATCTTACTGTCATATTCATAAAACAGGTGCCGTTCTTTTAACATACTGAACCCAAAATTTGTATGGGAACCGACTTAAAATTTCACTAGCGATTTTGGGCTTCTTGGACATAACCTAACAATGAACTAATCGTTCTATAAAATTACCTTTTTGATGAAGTAAATTAATGTAACCCACTTACAAAACGAAATTTCCACACCGGCCTTTGTCCAACTTTTATAAAAAGCAGAAAATGCTTCAGTAGCTATAATATGTCTGAGGAAACGTTGTAGTACAATTCCCTGCTTGTTTTTGGTTAAAGTTTGCTTCTCTGTTACGGCTAGTAAAAATTTTTTGGGACGTGGCTTAATGTTCTCAAATATTTAGTGATGATGTTCTTAAAATATCCTTAAAGTGCCTTTGATATGAACATTTGTTATGTCAGTGGAGTAGAACTTTCTAATGAGAAACAGCGGTGAAAAAGTTTTGTCAAAATTTCTAATGGTTTTCGACATGTTAATATTACTGTTTTCAACTGATGGCTGCAGTTGGACAAGTAAATTTTCAATTTTTTGAAATCTGCTGCAAATCCTTTTAAAACCTTTGGACGAAAATTAGTAATTATTCTAAAGAATACCTCGAGATACTCCATCAGCCCAAGTTCGGCTTAAATTCATCCAAAGGTTACGGATTGGAAACAAACTTGCCTGGCCAGCAACTGACGCCATCAGTTGTAAACATTAAATGTCAATATCTCGAGAACCATAAATGATTTTGGTAAGTTTTTCACCGCTTCTCTTCATTTAGCAAGGTCTAGCTGAGGCAACAAAATATTTCGTGTCATAAGAACTTTAAACATGCTTTATTGAGTTGTCTCAGCTATCGTGGTCGAACAGAAGGAAATATAAAAATCAATAACAAAAAAAGATTTAAAACAACATGTACTTAAGGCGATGTTGTACTAATGAACATTAACCAAGAAAAAAAATATTTCCAAAACCATGAGCAGTGTCCAAAACAAATGTTTTCGCATTTCCTCAGCCTCAGGATGTTCAAGGAATGTTCTTAAATTTTGGGCATTGTTTCATTAAAAATTGTATGAAAAGGCAGTCTTTATTTTTTTTTGTATTTTCAGAAAAAAGGTAAGGTTCATTTATTAAACATACACTGATACAGGAAACATTTAAGGAATGATGTACTAGAAATAGTTTTCGTTATTTTTTAAACATTCTTTTTTATCATATATATATATATATATATACACATAAAAAAACTCACCAAGTTTACCAAAACAATGGAAGATAGCTGAGCAAAAAAAACAAACACGTATTCAATTCAAGCTCCGGAAAGTATTTTTTGAGTTTACTTTTTCTCACCTTTCATTTCTTAAAACATTAAATTCCGCATATCGCTTTGGATTCCACTTCTTAGTAACAAAGCAAAATATTAACTATTCTTTAAATTATCATCACTGAAATATTTAGCTCAACAATTGAGACCGCATATGCGGAAAATATGAATTTGAATTAAGTAATAACAAATTATATTAGACCCACTTGAAATCACAGTGAAATTACTTTTCAAACATGCATCCATATTTATTTTTGAATACCAGTCAACTTTTAGGTCTTGTTAGTGGTCAAGGAAACATAGATATTAATTTAACTTTAACAAGGTTACGACAATATCCCTATGTTGGATATAGAAAGACTATTGAGAAACACTTTCAATAGCCTTAGCACATACTATTGATCCATCACTTGTCTCTGCATGGTTACACCCGATCCATTGAAAATTTAGTGCATATTCCTTTTTAAGTGCTGTTTTAGTAATTACTGACTCTACTGACCTGATGTTGTTTTACAGACAACTTTAAAAAATATCAGTGAAAAGGTTTTCGTTCGTCTTTCCAAACCTCTGTTTGAACATAACATTTATGTGAAAATCGTAATGATTAACTCGGTTTCATGCATAAGTTGTTCTAGATGATAATTAAATAACAATAATGATAATAATAATAAAAATAATAATATTTGACATAAGTTCACCATGTCGGTGACATTTTGTAGGAAACGTTTGGTTTTTAAAACTTTTAAAAGAACTTTCAACCTTTTAAGTCTTTTATTATATATATTTTTAGAGGCTGATACTTATCAACATTTAATTTGATAAAACAGTCGATACTGTGTGGGAAGAACAGGTGACCATTGTAGGAGCGGAACAAAATTTAGGAAACGTAAGAGAACTCGTTAACTTCCGCTTCCTTTTGTATATTAGTAGGGCAAAACGAACAACCTCGAACCGCTGACAAAACCTCAGTGAAACCTTGCTAGGAGAAAGACGAACAAACCGGTATGTGAAATATAGTTGTTGTAAGGTGTTATCTTTGTTTCAATCTTTGAAGCTGGATATAATCTTCTACAGCGAAAAAGTTATTCAAAGCTCGTCAAAGAAACGAAATTTCAATGAAGACACACGATCACTATAAAGATGAATTTTCGTACAAAACCCTTCATACAACCAAGTTACTCTATGTTCGACAATTGATGAATTAGGAACTTGCGTTAGAATTTGTTCTAAAATACTAAGTAAGAACGTTTTCTTTTCTTTTCCCTCTTTAAGCTCCATTTTTCGAGCAAGCTACTCGTCCTGTTAAACTGAAAACAAACTAACTCGAGCCCTGCATGTGTCGTCACCACAGGCGGGTTGTCATAAGGAACAATCTTGTGCACAACGACCGAAATAAATAAGAACATTTTAATACTTCATACTTTGAAAACCGATGCCTAAAATCTGTCATATACACGCTGTTTTGTTTTGTTTTTTTTTCACTAGAACCAGTAAGTTTGGCCGAGGTTCATTGTTCCTAATTCTTTGGTGATTTCAGTTATGCCTCAGAATCTTTTTTCAATACGTACTTATAAATCGAAGAAAAAGTGTAGCACTATATGCAATGGAAAACCAATTTGATAAATTGATCCCCGCGGATTAACCATGGCTTCGCTGAATCATTTTCCCGTGACGATTTCCAGTGTAGTGATTATAAACTGCAAATCATTTCCTATTCATTCTGCATTGTTCAGTTAAAGATCGAAGCCCAGAAAAGTTTTTAAAAATCAATCAGCTATCAAACTCGAGCCTCAGCTTGTTCTTAACTTGTTCTTAAGTTTTGACCAATCTGAGCCTCGTTCTTATAAAGTACTTCTCATAATCAAAGTGTGTACTACAAGTGATAAAGTAGGAACGTTAAAATTTGTTCTGAAATACGAAATAACAACATTTTATTTATCGAAACTTTCCATTTTCCTTTTCTTTCTCTTGTTCGAAAATTCGAGTAAGATACTTGTCGCGTACAACTAAAAATAGACTGCGAGCCCTATGACGCCACCACAGGCGAATTGTGATAAGCAATATTATGTAAGTGTACAACGGCGGAAATAAATAAGAACATTTTAACACTTCACAGTTTGAAAACCAATGGCTAAAACGTGTCATATATACGGTACTACTGTCATATCCGAATGCTTGGCGAAGGGTATTTCCCTCAGTCACCGACGTACGAGAACTAAACTGTTCACAGCCTGCTCAGATTGGCTGGTTTAATTTGATCCTAAAAACAGATCTGACACAGCGTCGTGTCATAAATACATAGATACTTAAACACTCACACACATTCAAACCCCGTTTTATTCATTTTCTTGAAACAAAACCTCGTTTAATAATATGACCAACCCCATACTATGACACTGCCCATTTGTATATCAATCCACATGCGTTTTTGTGGTCTTTTTAGACTTTATACGCTAGGAAATTCTGGGTAAATGTACAAGTCGGCATAGTTTTTGTATTCGTGTATAGGAGGCCTATACTACAGGAGCTCCCTTTCTAACAAAAGTAAACCAATTTAGATGTAATATAGATGTATAATATGCCAAGTACAAGATATATAATATGCCAGGTACCATTGTATTCCACATAATTCTATTATCATAGTATCTATCACTATTGTCAATATTCTTCCTATATATACAACACCATTAATAAATTCATTAAAGCACTTAGAAGACAGAAGATGCTGCCGAAACATGTCTGTTAAACAACTCAAAGTTGTCGTATATGTGTTAAAAATAAAATAAAACATTATTGTAAAGAAATGAGAAACTTGTCAGCCAATTGTTTCATATGGATGTCATTAACAAACTATTTTCTTTATTTTCAGGAATTTGTCAGAAAGCATCGCAATAATGGCGGAATGTAACGCCATTGGCTTGGCCAGCAACGCAACCAAGACCTAACTTGGTAAAACAACAGGAAGCTAGTAACGCAATCCAACAAAAGAAGATGTTCAGTAACGCGACTGGAATGCGGAGTAACGGCACAAACTTTTCTCTGTCATTTTCATTATGCATTGGGTCGTTTCCACCTCAAAGTGTTGAAATCGCATTTTATTCAGTGGTACTTGCTTTATCCCTCCTAGGAAACGTGTTAATCGTCGCCGTGTTCTTCAAAATGAAGTCCCAGAAGACAGCTGTACACTACTTCATTGTAAACATGGCAATTTCAGACTTGCTAGTTCCAGTCATTGTGTTACCTTGGGAAATAAGTAACACTTATCTGGGAGGCCTGTGGTTAATAAACGGGGCACTGGGAACATTTCTGTGCAAATTAGTCGGAATCTCAAGGGGAATATACCCCTGTGTCTCTATCCTCAGTATGGTTGCAATATCCATTGAGAGATTCTGCGCGATCATCTTTCCTATGAAAGAAAAGGTCACATCTCGGAGGGCATGCGGTTTTGCAATACTAGTAACATGGCTGATTTCAATATTAATGCGCGCGCATTATCTTTATGCGTACCGACTTATTCGCATTGGTCCAGCATCAATGCTTTTTTGTGCATACCGCTGGTCCCCAGCATCATACCGTGGAGAAATGTTAAAGATAAACTGGATGTTTTTCTTTTTCCTGTGCATTGTTTCAGCGACATTACTAGCCGCCTTATACTCAATCATTTGCATTGTTCTCTGTTTCCAGAAACAGAACGCTTACATGGCAACTTCTGCGATTCAGCGAAGAACAACCGAAAACCGAAAAGTGATCTGCATGTTGGTGACTACAGTTGTCTTCTTTTACATTACCTATACGCCTTACCATGTCTCCGCCTTTTTGTTCTACCTCAAACGCGGCACCAAAGTTCCATGCTCTTTTCTCTGGCTCTCCAAGCGTATAAATTTACTATACACCGTGTTTAATCCTATTGCTTACAGCATGTTTAGTCAACAGTTTCGGCAGGGCGCTCGAGAGCTGCTGTGGCCTTTTAAGTTTAGAAATAAGTCGCTTAAGTTTAACCAAAACAGACGTGTAACCAACAACGTGACGTCTTCCAGAACGCAAAACCTCGGTTTGAGGTCAACAAACACTGCTTTTCAACACTGAGCTGTAAACTACCCACAACTTTAGCCTGCTTTGTAGCAGGCCCAAGCTCTATCAGCCGTCGGTAGAGTCTGGCTTTACTGACGGCGCGGGCTACCAAAACTTACAATTATGCAACGTCGGCCGAGCAGTGGGTAAGTCCGACTTGTAATCACATGGATCTCGGCCACATTGCTGTGTTGTGACCTTGAGAATGACGCTTTACCGAACTTGTTCGAATCGACTCAGCTGTATAAATACCTTGAAGTGCTTCTTCTTAGCCTGCTTTCAGGCGATTGGCTATTTTTTTTAGCGCGGAAAACTCATAGTGTACTGTGTCACCGGTAATTTCACTCGAGCACGAAATCCAAGGTGGCGGCAATGTCACTCGAGTACGAAATCCAAGATGGCGAACGTACCTTGTGAGTTTTCCACGCTCAAAAGATCCAAGACTTCTGCAAGCAAGCTAGCTTTTTCTGGGGGCTAAGCTTCGAAAGATTAGAGCCCTGTCCTGAGTGTAAACTCTCATCCGCTTATCATTAACAGGAAACCTGATAAGCCCTGGCTAGTACGAGTCACGCAACTCGAGAAAAGTTCAGCCTGTGAGACTGGCCAGTTTTTAAATGAAACGCACGAGTCCTTAGAATTAGATCTGGCCAGAATGGCCATGCTCGTGGATCAGAGCCGTTCAGTTCTCCCGCTGCGGTCGAAAAGTGCGGGACTTTGGAGTTGTGGCGGGAAAAAAGTATGCGCACGCCTTCTTAGCTTTTGCTGCGTGCTAGTAGGATTTAGAAAATGTCTCAACTTTACAGCTTGTTTACAGCAGACCAGAACCAGTTCTTTTCGGCCGGCCGGACTGGTCAAGTGGAAAGCGACTTAAACTTACTTGTTACAAAATGCCGTGAGGCTCTGGCAGTGCACACTTCAGATAAGACTGGAAAAAAACTACTCCGAAATAGCAGCAGAAAACAATGATAAACCTTAACTTATGAGGTTTTACCAACATTTCTTACTTGTTGTAGGTAAACGAACAACTAAAAAAACTTTTTCGACGAGTAATATACTAGTCAATAGTTTTATATTTGTAGGACGAATAATTGATTATTAGTGGAAACAAGCACTTATAAACAAAACTACATCGTTTGTTTAGAAAAAAAGGCCATACTAGATTGAAAGTATGTATACAACATAATCGAAAACAATTTATTGTTTAATTTATCTAAAATGTACAAAATATATCTTAATTAATAATCTATTTATTTATTTATTTATTTATTTATTTATCTATTTATAAATTTATTTTATTTATTTATAAAGGTTCTGCTGGTGGAATTACATGGAGAAGGAACAATAGGATACGGGGTCCCTTACTAAGGTTACAACTCCTATGGGTGGTCAGCAGTAGCAAAAGGGAAAACGTTTACAAATTGACTTGAACATAAAAGCTAATATAAAGAAAATTACAATAATATGTATGTGTCGCGCAAATTAATGCAAACTAGGTTCATGAAGAAAAAGTAAGGAAACGATACAACAAGCTAGCGGGGGATAACACGCACACACAGAAGCAAGATTTTGGCGTCTACATAAAGGACAGATGATGCGCCATGTGCGAACATTATCTACATCGTAGATATTAGTTAGGCGTTTATGTAAAAGACGTTTTAGGAGACGTTTGAAAGTCGTGGTAGAGTTACTGGAACGGATTTCAATAGGCAGAGCATTCCAAAGAGGGCAGATACGAACAAAATAAGAATCACAAAATGTAGAAGTACGAGCGGGAAGAAGGCGGAGTTCTAATCCAGAGGAGCCGCGACGAGTTACTGAAGAACAGAAATGG
This sequence comes from Hydrozoanthus tunicans, assembly GCA_026413305.1. Lineage (NCBI taxonomy): Eukaryota > Metazoa > Cnidaria > Anthozoa > Zoantharia > Hydrozoanthidae > Hydrozoanthus > Hydrozoanthus tunicans. The sequence continues at coordinate 13,619 of JAOBAT010085951.1, forward strand.
ACAAACTAGAAAGTGTTAAGATGAATCTCACCCTGAAAACAGCAGAAAAGAAAAAGAAGGTCGACATATTCATAGAAAAAGAAAGAGGCATAAGTTTTAGCCGGATAAGTCTAGTTTTGTAGCTAAGGTCAAGGTTATGGAATATAAGTTTTGAGGCTCTCCTCTGCACGCCTTCTAGGGTTTTAATTACACTTTACTACGTTTACGGAAACCTGATCGACCCAAATTTAGATAACAAGTACAAAAATCAACCAATAACCGACAAGGACATGAGTCTTATATATCCAATGAGATCATAGCAACACTGACCAATCATTTTTCTTATAACAGAATTGTTGCTCTTCAACTGAAAACTATAACTTCTAACTAGTCAAATGTATTCAGCGTAATCACTTCGACCGAAAAAAGTCTTCCTTTGGAACATTGCGAACCAAATACAACTAAATTGAGCTCATTATAAGATGAAGAAAAGAATAAGTGGCTTCAAATTCTTACCTTGTGACGATTGGCGAGAATAACCACAGATTAGCCATGAAAACTCTAAGGGCCAACGGCAACTGTAAATATAAAATAGGTTCAAACCCAAATAATTATTGTAAATACAAGATAGATGTTCAAAGAATAGTTTAGAAATAAAAGAATAGAAGTAAGGTTCATTGTCTGAACTCCTCTCTTGGGTAGTCGAAAATCCGACAAGTTTTTACAACTAAGTTACAGAACCCCGAGGGCCACAGCTTAACGTCCTTATCCGAGAAGACGCGAAGGTCTAACCATTTCAGATGTTAAGGCAGAGGCAGCACCTCCTCAGTTATTTTAAGACCCTGAGTGAAGGTCTGACATTGGGAATCAAACCCGGGCCTGCTAACCAGACGGCGGTTAGTGATTGGAAACAAGAGTTTACCATGCCGTGCAGACGAGCCGGCTTAATAATGCTCGAACAGCTATCCCAGTAGTCTGCAAGCGGGCTCTCTAAAGGCTGGGAACTAGAGCCGAAGCCCAAGAACGAGTCGGCGAGTGAAGCGAGTCGTGAGGGGAATGGCTTGAGCTCGCTTCCCAGCTTCAGGAGAACTAACTCGCAAGCTACTATCCCAAGGTTGAAAACCCTAAGGTTTTAACCCTTTCAGTCCCAGTTAGTTATCAATATCTAACTTCTCCTTATATGACATATACAAAATAGGAAATATGGTAATGAGAAAATGAGAGTTAATCACAAAAAGAGGCAAAAGATAAAAAACAAAACTCTCCCTAACTTGTTCAGTAAAAAGTATGGAACCTAGTTGGAAGAATTTACTAACAGAACTGAGACTGAAAAGGTTAAAGTATAATCTTCAGTTTATCGCTACATTATTATACGACAGCTTTTCCGCTTGCTCACGTTTGTGCATTTTGCAAACGGTTTTGACTGCGGAAACCAACTGGAGTTCAGTTGCGAAATCTTGAAGGAGTATAAGCTTAAACAAATACTTCGAAATCCCGAAAAATTGTTGATTGTGGTATTTCCTAAACTGAAAGTCCCAAAACTTGCCAGTAACAAAGTCAGATACCATTTGTTTTGTGAATTTACAACGGTTGTGTTACTGTCTTAAGAAAACTCCCTCAGAACCTCAAAATCTGCTGTATTAGTGTAAATGTAGAAACTTCAAAGGAATGCCATTTCCTTGTATCTTCAAAATGAAGACATGATGTCACACCTACTAAGCTACTTCATATGTAGATTTCTCTCTAACGCACAGAAACCAACATATATTTGGCACAATTTAAGGGTCTAGATAGCTATACTGTGGTATACCTGTGGAGCTGCAACCTCAAACATTGTTCCTATTGGACCATTGGCCTCGCAAATAGTTGGCATAGGATGAGATTCAAGTCTGCGAATAAAGCATTAGTTTTTGTTTGAGCCTATTCAGAGGTTAAGAGCACCGTAGCTTTTTTAGTTAATAAATCCCTTCCAAAGGTCCGTTCTTTGATTAGATCAACTAAAATTTTGAAAAGTTTATAGACATAGTCGTGGGAACTTTCAGAAAGCCGGTGTTTCAAGCATTTTCCCTTTGTCAGAGCAAATAACATGATGAACATACATACATACTGACAGACAGACAGACAGGCAGGCAGATAGACAGACAGGCAGGCAAATAGATAGATAGACAGGCAGGCAGACAGACAGACAGCTGGGCTTTCAAAACAAGCTGGCGGCCACTACTTTGAATCTTACTTCTCGCACGATAGCAAATAAAATACATGTCACCAAATTCAGACTTGATTAAAAATGATGGTTCCCCTTGCAGTAACATTAGTTAATTATTTGGTTTTGAGCTGCACTGATCTTACTATCTTGGTTTCAAAAACTCGACAATGCATCTTGTTATTCATGCTCGAATTCACTCGTGGCTCGCCATTTTAAATTCTACATATCTAGCCCGAGAACAGAGAAAACAGAGAAATCTCGTAAGCGAAATGGCAGAAAAACAAAAGAATTTAGGTAAAATTTTTTAGGTTGTTGCTGGAAACCTAAAAACTTCATAATGAATGAAGTTTTATATGTTTAATTTAATGACCAAGTTATAGTATTTTATCTTCAAGAAAAGTAGCACTTTTTATCTCCAAAATGCACCAGGTTCCGTTTTAGAGGCTCAAAATTTGACAGAGGAGCATACCCCAGACCTCCCTCAAGCGGCCAATGGCTGGTCGTTTATTTTTCTGAGAAACTTTCTTGCACAGACAGCTACTTTTTTTGAGCAGCTGCCTACTCCAAAACATTCTGAAATCTTGAGACAGACAGGAAGGCAGGCAGGCAGGCAGACAGACAGACAGACAAACAGACAGACAGACAGACAGACAGGCAGGCAAACAGACAGATGGACAAACAAGCTTCAACAATGCTAGCAATCATGGCTTTTCATGCAGCACTCCTTTACAAAGAAACCCTATGACTTCAGTGTTGAAGGCCCTAATTAAATAGTCTGCATTATGCAGCTGACATCACCTTTCAGTCAAAGCCATCCTGAGTTGATTGTTCTCAGCCATAACAGAAGATCTCTAGTTCAACCCATCCCCAGAACCCTTCTTTACCAGCTAAGAATTTAACAAGACTGGGAAACTGATGAACTGTGTAAAAGTTACTGAATACCTGCTCACTGCTTTGGCCAGAATACCAATACTTGTCTCTCTTGGGGGCAAAGACGAATGGCCACCCTCCGTGCTCACAGTAAGCTTAAGGGTGACAAACCCTTTCTCTGCAACTCCAATTCTACAAAGCATGGTCATTCAATTACTGACTATCTTTATATAGATTGATTTGAATCAATCTGTCCTAAATGCCATAACTGTCGCCCAATAACCAGCCTTGGTGACAGGCCCTGTTGTTACTAAGTTAAGCTGTTATAGTTTTCATTAGTTGTTATTGCATGATACAAGTCGACAATTTTAGTTACTAGTACTAGCTGTTAGTTTTCTACTTCAAAATTTTTTTTGTTTTACTATTTAAGTTGTGTTTCAAAGGGATGGTTTTGTAAGTTGTGTTGTGTTCAGATGGATGGAAGCTGCTAGTCATAAATCTAAAGCTGCGAGTTTTTTATTTGTAAGTTGTCAACTTTAGGTATTAGCAGTGGTGTTCTATTTTCAATATTATTCTTAAGTTATACAGTAGCAATCTTTCATTTTAATGATAAGGGGTCTCATAATTGGAGCAACGCTCTGTGTAGACTTTCTAGCCTTATGGCGAAGCTAATAAATGAAGTACTTAATCTGAAAAAAAAATAAAAATATAGACTTTTACTGCTAAAAACCAACTTTTAAACCATTGCGTGAAAGCCTACAAAGTGACCATTCATTTTTTTCTATCTTTACAAGTAGATTCTTAAAATACCCATTGCTTTGTAACAACAAATTCTGATGTTTGTAATTTTGTCTATATTCTAATACTTTACCTTTATAAAATATTTAGCAGAATGAGGGTTAACTTAAAAACACAGTTAGAACTGGTAACAATTAAATAAAAAAAAATAATCATAAATTTATAACAGTCCAAAAACTATTGAAGTGAAAACAACAAAATTCCCCTTCAAATTTGTTTCTTTGCCATTTTAAAATGTCTTTTAGACTCCAGATGTGCTTTGCTGAGTTCTGTTGCACTCCTTTTTGCACACCTTTTTCATGTGTCTCTGAAGGAGGCAGTGTGGAGTCTAAAAGACAATAGCAAAGATTTCACACTATATCCTGGAAGATAATCATCCGTGCAAACCCTTATTCAAATACATCCAAACAATGCAACTTATGCTTAAATGAATTATTATTTGTAAACCCAGTTTATGCTCATTGAACAAAAGAAATGAACTGACCAGTGCATGCCGTCATGCCAGCAAATTTTTGAAAAATATGCATAATTGTCTGTCAGCCTTTATAAGGTCTACTTGCTGTAAATAAAAACAGGCATCTGAAGAGAGAGGGCCCGGGCACTCAGAGCCCCCTTTCAAAACAGCTCTGTAATGCCGTCAGAAAACAATTGAACTCTCCAAGTTTCACTTATCACCATTTTTCTATATATGTATATAAATATATACATATGATCTCTTACACTTATTAATAACAGTTCACTGATGTTCACCCTAACTTACAGTGCAAAAGGTGTTTTCAACCCAGGAAACATTCCTTGTGTAACTATCAGTCCCTCGTCCGCTACAAACTCCAACCTTACACCTCGCTCATCTAACAGATCACCAATCATCTTTGCACCATCAGATCCATGAACCTATTGATGGACATTAGTTTAACTTAGTGTATCACTTGTTCTTCTAGCTAGACTCTTAGTACAGTAAATCCCCGCGAGTAAGAACCTGTGTTTTTTCCAGTTAGGCTAAACAGGTTCTTACATAAAAGGTGTATA
>JAOBAT010085962.1:0-18498 GCA_026413305.1 Hydrozoanthus tunicans
CTATGACTATGGCTATGGCTATGGCTATGGCTATGGCTATGACTATGACTATGGCTATGGCTATGGCTATGGCTATGACCATGACTATGACTATGACTAAGACTAAGACTATGACTATGGCTATGGCTATGGCTATGGCTATGACTATGACTATAACTGTAACTATGGCTATGGCTATGGCTATGGCTATGACTATGACTATAACTGTAACTATGGCTATGGCTATGGCTATGACTATGGCTATGACTATGGCTATGACTATGGCTATGGCTATGGCTATGACTATGACTATGGCTATGGCTATGGCTATGGCTATGACTATGGCTATGGCTATGGCTATGGCTATGACTATGGCTATAACTATGGCTATGGCTATGACTATCGCTATGACTATGGCTATGGCTATGGCTATGACTATGGCTATGACTATGGCTATGGCTATGACTATGGCTATGGCTATGACTATGGCTATGGCTATGGCCATGGCTATGGCTATGACTATGACTATGACTATGACTATGACTATGGCTATGGCTATGGCTATGGCTATGACTATGGCTATGGCTATGGCTATGGCTATGGCTATGGCTATGGCTATGGCTATGACTATGGCTATGACTATGGCTGTGATTATGGCTATGGCCATGGCTGTGGCTATGGATGGCTGAGGCTATGACTATGACTATGACAATGCATATGGCTATGACTTTGACTATGGCTATGGCTATGACTATGACCATGACCATGACCATGACTATGACTATGACTATGACTATGACTATGACTATGACTATGACTATGACTATGACTATGACTATGACTATGACTTCGGCTATGACTACATCTAGGGCTATAATTGGCTGTGGTCACGTGCAACTCGGCTGCGAGGACAGCCAACAATTACTACTCAGATCACACGATCGACCACGCGAATGCAACCTTAGTTGTGCTACGGATATGTATACGAGTAAAACGAATCAAATAGAGTTAAGTGTTTGTGCACGAACTCAGAAGTAAATCGGATTTCAAAAAAGTATTATAGTACCTGAGAGGTCGCGATATGACTATCCATTTGTCCACTGTTATACACACTAGGCTCCCAATACAAGCACTACCGCACAGAATGTCCGCAAACGCCCAGATCTCCATAGCAGTGTGACCCACCAAAGATTCCGTGGCGTCCCAGTAGATTTGAAACAGAGCCCATATGGGCATACTCACCACTGCTACGAGTATGTCTGCCGTATAAAGGTTGACCATAAAGTAGTTTGTGCTTGTTCGAAGGCTTAGGCTCCGTATGGTGACAAAACAGGCAAAAGCGTTGAAAACTACCGTGAGAACGATCAACACACAGGTAAATCCGAGTGCTGGAATATAATTACGTTGTGTACTATTGGCAAGGACGTTACTGAAGTTAGAAACGTTTGCCGAAGACGCCATTTCGTTTCGTTTACCAAATCGCTCTCTTTAGCCAGATGTTGTTCACAACCTGAGTTGTTTAGCGAATCAGTTCGAAGAGTGAACTATTGAATCTGTAAATATAACAGCGTATCTTATCAAAGGCTGCAAGATTTCCATAACAAAGTTACTCTTTCTGTAAGTTGTTGAGCACTAATCTTCTTTTCGTTAATTTTGAAGCATCGTGGTAATTGGGTACTGCTCTCAATATTTTTTTTCTAATAAGATTAACATAATCTAGAGTTTATATTGCTTTTCACCTTTATTTTCAGTAGTCCTTATCTACCGCGCATCCTAAATTAAAAACATAAACACAGGGAGTGGACATAAAGAACGTCACATTAATTACTTTGCCTAATCACTGTTTTTTCCATTTGAACTTCTTCGGACGCTTTGATCTCCCTCGAGATATATGATTTTTCAATGAACCCTTTGTTTCTTTGAACAGAGAAGCATATGTACATATGTTTCTCTGTGATTATATAATTCTCCATCACAATAATAAGTTGAAATGAGGCGAAAAAACACAACTTAATATTTACAAAGAAAAACGTCTTCGCTATAAGCGTTGTCTGGTTTTCAGCGTGATTTCTTAATTTATTTAGCTTACATACAGCGCAGATATTTGTGTGTTCTTATAAAGTCTTAAAAATATCTTTAAAAGCATCTTGGTTTACACAAGCATGCTCACCGACCCTTGCTGATATTTGGAAAAAGTATATTAGCCAATCAGTTTATTTAGCCACGTAACACTTAGGCGAACATATAAGCTCTCGTTTGAAAGTGTGCGTATATATACAAAAGGACAGTCTACAGAACCTATCGAAGCTCTGCTCTAATCAGTGACCGGTTGGCTTCTTTTAAGTTCGAATTCTCTGCTAGAAGACGAGAGACTAGACCAACGGGAAGGCCTCACAAGTGTTCAAACTTCGGCAACCCAGGGCAATAAGGTGGGAGTTCACCTGGTCACGCGCTTTGTGGCCACTTTTCCTAATGTTTCTTCCGATACTGATCTCCGTCCATGGTTTGAATCTACAAAATCGCTCTGCTTAAAACTGTAAAACACAGATGAAATGATGCATAGAGAGTCAGCTTGAATATTTTAAATTTTTTTCTTGAAGATTGGTAGTTTTAGAGAGAATTTTGAATTCGGTGATTTTTAGGGAAGTTTAAAAATTAATTTTGAAGTTAATATTTGATGTAAACTCGCCAAACCGTACGCGTTCTCAAACCAAAGCTGTATTAGTCCCCTGCCAGGAGGAACGGTTTGCTGATTTTACTCAATATTCCTCTTATTCAATATCTTTTTCAACTTCCTCACTACCCAACAAAAGTTTAGGTGTACTCCCGCCTCAACGCGACGCAGTCAGCGTCTATTAACTGAACCAAGCTCGAAACAAGAAAATTTCAAATATTTTTCGTTTTTGCCTCTTCTACTTGGTCAACAAATCGTATAAACGAATGAAGATAGCAGTTAGCTTTTGGTAATAATAGTGTTTCAGAATCAGCAAACTTTTCACAGAAAGTTACTAAGTTAGGTGAATGCAATTACTAAGTTTGTTCTAAAACTCACTTATTGATAATAAATGAACAGGATTTACAGCTTTCCGATACAGCGTTAACTTCAACCTGATCATGTGTTCTGTCATCTATGGTCTTCGTTGCAAACTGATCGCAAATTCCCAGTTGAGCCGCTTGCAGCTGACAAACTAATGGTCCCACATTGCTGTTCCTGTTTACTTCAAGTTCCGCTGTAAACATGTAACTGAAAGCAATTTTGAAAAAATACAGATGATAAGCCGCGGCAACTTTTTAACAAATTATCGAACAATCGAATATATTTTCTTTAGTCTTGAGAGACATCAAATCAACGAAATCTTTAATCGATTAAATGCCGAATCTCGAATGGTTTTTACTAACAAACTAGCGGCCAGTAAGAAAGCTAGAAGGAAGTAATTATTGGTTAGTGTATAAGTGCTTAGAGTTTCATTTACGCGCTAGAACTAAAATCGGGCTGCTATCTAAAAGGCTCGCGGCAGCTGTTCATAATCCTTTCGTTCGCAGCTGTATTGATAAACTCTATCATCTAAAGCCCATTATTTTCTACGAAACTAAGTTTAACTTTCTGTAGTTCGCCTTGTTTATTAATAAGTTCTCGTTTATTTTCTGATTACCAAGTAACTTATTTTGTATGTGTTATGTATAAGGAGGAAATGGATGTTAATGTTTAAGTGGGAATGATCAAGAAGCGACTTTAACAGCTCCGGTTTTAGAGCGGCTGGCCCTTTGAAGGATTTGTTCCTAAATTTGTTGTTTGATAACCTATTTTTAAGCTCTTTGAGGGAGGTATCTTTCGTGTTTACGAAATTGGCAGCCACCTCGGCTCGACGGCGATGACGTCTTTGTATAAATGTGGTGCCCGTGTCAGATGCTCGGGGAGGAACTGATGTGTGTGTCTGTTTGTTGAAGGGGAGATCGAGAGGCGGTGAGCGTGTGTTGGGGGTAGGGGGAAGGTCTTTGACCAGTTCAGAGTTCTAACTTTAAGGAAGTTACTTTTTAGCTAGCTACTTCTATGAGGAAAAGTTCCAGTTTTTAAACGGGTCTCCGCTTGTGGCAAAAACGGGAAAAAGGGCTGCACAATTGTACATCCTCATTTATCTGTTTCAGTCCGAGTCAGTTATCAATATCCAACTTCTCCTTACATAATACATACAAGATAAAGCATTTGGTAATGAGAAACCGAAAGTTAATCAAACAAGGGAAGTCGTACCGAAGTACATAAGTTCTCAACATTTTTAATAAAAAATGAGAGAATTAATCTTCATAAGTGGGTTAAAATGTTAAGTAGTTATCTTTACCTTGGTCTTTTCTCTCTGTGCGTGTTCATCTATTTCAACTTAGGTCTCATGTTAAGTGGTATTACATAAGTAAAAAACAGCCGCAAGGGGGGCGGATGAAAGGGGCTTGGGGGGACTTTCCAGAGAGTGGGTTGGGGTACCCCAGGGACCTTTTAGGGTCGAAAATGAGACCCTCGCATACCTTTTACGGTCTCCGGCTGAGTCCTTATCTTTTAGGGACAAATCCATGGCGTTCAATGCAAATTTACATCAAGAGTGGTGGTTGATTAAATATGGTCTTACAGTATGAAATCAGCCTCAGTAAATTTTTTTGGGGCATTTTCATAGGAAAATTAAAGGATGTTATCTGACCGATCTTTTTTTCACTTCACAAAATTCTGTGAAAAAAAAGCTTTCAAATTTGGTTTAATCGATGCATTTTAATCCTCAATTTATTTTGTCCTTTAAAACCTTTCAGTCCTTAGATTTTTCAAGATTCGTAAATTAAAGTTCTGTGTTTTCATGGCATGAGTGATCAACAGATCTAATTGATAAAAAAAACTGAGATCTCAGTTGAACAGGACGTGATCTTTAATACTGTTTGGTAAACATTCGTTTTGACAATGTCGGAAACACATTTTATCGGCTTGCTGACTTACAATAGGTTATCAAGCCAACTGTTAATTTCGTTGATATTTGTGTGGTTCGTTAAATTTCTCTATATTGGATATCTCAATGAATTTCATTGTAACTTACAAACTGACATTTGCTTAGGCTGTGAAGTGAACATAAATGCCGGTTTCTCAATACTTCAGCTATCGCTATTTAAATCTATAAAAACTTTTATATAATGAAATTAAAAGGTATAACTTTTTGATCATGTCCTTCGCTCAAAGTTGCACTAGTTTAGAAGTTTAACCTTATTTAAGTTTGCCTCGAATTAAAATCGCTCGCGTTTTGTGACTAAAGGCTTTAGGAGTTGAAAACGACTTATGCAAATACAAGAATTATGTTGTAGCTAGACAGCTTGAAACTAAACAAAAATAAAAATGTAAAAAAATGATTTAGGCCTTCCACTCAAAAGTGCATAAAAAGTATCGAAAAGCTATCATCGTTACTAACGTGGTACTTCATTTCTTGTGGTGTATTTTATAAACTAACATTTCTTTTAGTGTCGCAGGGCTTAACCCGTTATTGTGGCACTGATGAGCTCATTAAAGCCCTAAATCCTCGGAAAAAGCTTTGGGGATCAGTAAAGAAACCTTGTATGTGTAAAAATTGACTTCGGTCGAATTTCTTCTTTTAACTCAGATTATGTTGTTAAGTCAGTGATAAACACAACGAAATTGCAAGCACAAAATTTCTAGCAAATATTATTTGTCGGCTTAACTCGTGTTTAACAGCTACAACGCTCACCTTTTAAATATATCTTGGATTAAGTCGCGATTGGATGTCGTTCTCTGGACGCAATAGGAAACCAAATCCTCAGCGAGATGGCTTGTGTGAGTTTCACGAGGCGAAATCAATACACTATGCGAGCCAAAACGGCAAACACCAACAATGATATTTCCATTTTAGGAACTCCTTTAAGGGTGCTTGTCTTTCCGGTATGATTTCCACTTGTCACAATGTTGTCAGTCACCGGATATTGTGTTCAGTGTTCTGTTACAACAGATAACTTATTGATGCTTCAGGCGCTAAAAGCATTTACGCCAACCCAACATGCAGGACAATTTTTAAGTAATTAACTTTCCCTAAAGGCCTCGTTGCGAGCCCGCTTTTTTGTTTTAATTTAAAAGTGAGCGAGCAAAACATCTGCCAGCTGTCAAAACAAGCTTATAATGCCTTGAAGACTGTTTGTGAGCCTGAAACTAGACGCCATGCATTGAAAATGATGGCACATGTTAACATTTTCCGACACCTCAAAACTCAGGCTGACTTGTCCAAGTCGTCTCCGACCTTCTATTTTTCAACGCGCGGATAGAGTCAGACGCGCGGAGGCTTGTGCAGGAAACAGAAGTCCCATCATCCTCTGCTTCCCGCACATGCCTTCCGCGCATTGAAAAATAGAAGACCACTTGGGACGAGTCAGTCGAAATTTGAGAGCAATCGAATTCAGAACTTTAGTCTAATCAGCCCAAAACACGACAAAACCAGTATCGGTAGATTCTCCCAGCTTGGGCCCACACTTTTACAAGAACAAGTTTGGTAGAGTTTTGCTTTTCATCTTTAGATATATACTTCGTTTGATATTTTCCCATTTTCTCATTACCAGATGTTTCATTTTTTACTAGTTATGTACGGAGAAATTAGAGGTTGATAAATCGGCAGGGGCTTGCTCTGCCCAGTCCATACGAACAGCCTCAAATACGCCCCCAGTGATCGAATTAAAATGGCTTGCAGGTTCCTGTTATGGTTAGTTTGCCCAAAGATTTTCAAGATTAGACTATACGGCTTGTTAATGCATCATTCCATGTTTAATCGATTGAGGATGAAAAAAGGCCTCTGTTTTTAGAATTCTAATTAATTAAGCTCTATAAAACCGATTGTAAGGCAATAACTTGCATTCACAACAGCGTTGTGCACTAGTTACATGAATATCAGACAACAAATTCGAGAAGGAGCTAAAGCAATATGTTTTGAACCAACCATAATACTCAGAATTTAACAAGAAAATCGGTTCTTGTTTTTATACAACCGCCAAGTTATCTATACACCATTTTGCCAAACATGCCTCTTAGCTGTTTGTCTGAGTCACTTGGAGGTAAAAACTCATTATTTTTTAAGTTATAGTGCACAACACTATTCACGTTTATTTAAAGTGCATAAGAAGTGAAATTTTTTTACTACTTATGAGAAATACCGATGAAAACTTTTGTCAAAATCTTTCATGGTTCTCGAGATGTTACTGAACTGATAACGTAATGAGTGGTTCCGAAAAACTTGCTTTTTCTTAAAACCCATAACTCTGGGATGTGTTTAAGCCAAATAATGGCAGTTGATGTATCTCGAGGTAGGTAGATCATAGGTCCAAGTTTGACTCAAATTCACCTTATCGTTGTGGATTGGCAGCAGATTAAAGAAAATGCAAGTTAATCGGAACCACTCATGACGTCATAAGTTGAGAATTTTAAATGTTTAAAAATATACTCAAACCATAAAAGATTTTGGCAAAATGTTTTCACAGCTTTTCCTCGTTTAGCAAGATCTATTCACTGAAGTAATAAATTTTTTCACTTCTCATGCAATTTAAGGACGAGTTGATGTCCATGCACCTTGACAATAACTGAATACAAACCTGTTTTCTTTTTTAACAAGCTTTACAAGCCCGTCGTAGAACAATAATGAATCGCAACGCTGTTAAAAGCACAAATGAAATAACAGCAATTTTCAAACTGACTATAAAAGAAAACTGTTTTCCAAAACAAAAAAAGAACACGTTTTTTTCAAACGGCCAAGATATTTTCGCAGTGAAAAGGCATAGCAAGGTGGGTAACATGAAATACGAACATATATCAAACGATTTTACTGCATAAAGCTTTCTTTATTTTTTTCTATTAGTATTTTAAATCTTTCATATATTCTTAACACATCTTGAAAAGTATAAATAAATTAACACAACTTTACATAAAATATGTAACATTTTAACTCCTAATATGTACATTCTACCTTAATCTAAAATTTCGGCATGTTCAAGCAAACAGAAATTTAACTGTCCAAAAAAAGTTACTCGTTTGACCGGCCGGCCACCCTCTCGCACCAATCCCAAGGGGAAGGGGGAGGGGCTGTTTGAGTTGGTCCCGCTGGACTGCCGACTTTTTAGATTACATACGACATTTTTAAAATACTTTTACTTTAAATACTGTTTGGCTGCGCAGAGAGGACGGGTAAACACAAAATCTCAGCAATGCTATCTTTCATGTTAACTTAAGATCGCATTCGACACTTCTCAAAACATTTATTTTGAATATTGTTAGGTAGTGTCGAAAGGTTGGCCAAACACAAAATCTCTGCAATACCAATTTTCATGCTAACTTAACTTCACGTCCTTTTTTCTTTGAAGTCGTTTACTTTCGCAGTGAGCAACTTGTCTTGATAGACAAAACAAAAAACATACTGGCAGCACTGCTCAAACTACGCCTACAAGTACTAGATCTAGGCCAATTATCGCAAACATCACTGCGACAAATTTTTTGGCCTTGTTACCTAAAATGCAATTTTTTGTGAATTCCTCTTAGTCACTGTATATCCAATACAGACATCTGGAAGCCATGGGGATAACTTAACCAATTTTGGACCTTTTTGAGATTTCATATAGACCCTTTAAATGGTAGCGATTTTAAAATTCTTTTGCCTATCTTCAACTCGCCTAGCTAGCCTCGATCGCCTTGAGTAAATATTCTTTTATTTCTTAACTCAAAAGCGACTGAAGCTAGCCAGGAAAATTTGAATGTGATAAAAGAGTACTAGGTTGCTGTCATTTATATTGCCCCAAATCGATAGCCAAATCACCAAGGCTGAATATTGTTCTGTACCGGGCCAGCAAAGTGCAGCATCACTACGTAGGCAGCAAATCATCTTTGTGTCCTCGGAGTCGGTCGCCTGAGGTTCGACATGGTTTTGGACTGCACAGCAGGTTTATTGGTCTGCCAGAAACTCTTTTGAATCGTGATTCCATCCACTTGAATTGACAGTGTTTTAGTAGACGGGATTTTCACAAACTCTTTACTGCCACTGTTATACCTAAAGAAGAAGAACAGGAGTAAAAAAAGGAAAAAAAAAAACAAAACTAAGTCGTGCGGTAACCGATACAAACACGTTCTCTGATTACTACCTTAAACGCTCTGAAAAGCCCTCCGTCTCTTACAAGCCCCCGTCTACAGCTTTAAACTTTAAATAAGCCCCCCGTCTAGAGCTTTAAACTCTAAATAAGCTAAAGCTAAATCCTTTCTCGAGCCCAAGTGGCTCATAGGGCCGGCGCTTATCTCCGGTTTTCGTAGTGTTAAGCGGATGAGGACACTAATCTATCGCAGGTTAGCCCCAAGCTGCAGAACTGATACTCATTTATACAGCTGAGTCGACTGGAACAAAGTCGGGTAAAGTGTTTTGTTCAAGAACACAACGCAGTGGTCTGACTGGGGCTCGAACTCGCGACCCTAGGATTACGAGTCGAACACGTCGATCACTCGGCCACTGCGCCGCCGACTAAAAAATTTGGAACGCTTCACGAATTTACTCTAAACAAGCCCCCTCCTAATAAGCCCCCCGTCTCAAATAAGCCCCCAATCTAATAAGCCCCCATATAGAGTTTCAAACTTTAATAAAAGGCCCGACTTCTAATATGCCCCCCTCCCGCAACATAAAGACGACGGAGCTAAAGCATACAGCGTCTTGTGTCAAAAATACATTTTGTTAACGGTTATAGCTGTTAAAAATCATGGAAAGTGCTAGTTATAACTCTAGAGGAATACTGAGACACTAATTGCTTTCAAACGTGTTTTGGAACCGGACTTCATGTTTCTCTCTTTGTCTATTGACAATTTTTAAATATAAAAAAAATAAAGAAGCCCCCCCCCCCTCCCCGGGGACTTAATAGAGCGTTTACGGTACTTTACTATAGGATATTTATAACAAAATTTTGTAATACGAAAAAAACACAATTTTAAGTTTAAGCTATAGGCTTTTAGGTTTGATAACCTTTTTTCTTTGATAGTCAAAAAATTATGTTACTAGCGTGATTGTAATTACTGGAAAAAGTTATTAAATTCAACTGGAATTTTCGAAATTTGCTATAGTTTTATGCATCTATAACAATGATAATAATAATAATAATAATAATAATAATAAAAACAACATTCACAAATAATAATAATGATAATGAGTGTTAACACGGATTCGGAATGAATATAGCTTACATTATTGACAATAAAACAAGCACAGAAGATGTAAAACAAAATTTTATACTATGAACCTGTAACAATCTTTAGAGGAAACTATTTTTTCGGCTTACAAACAGCCTCATAGATGCAGGAATACATTTATCTTTAAACCTTAACAAAAGAAGAAAGACTTTGCCACCAACATTAATACTTACTTGAAGACATTCTCAATCATTTTGACAGTTATTACACGAGGGCCAATGCCGTAAATCTTGGAAATCTGCAAGAGCAACAAGCATAAAATAAGTCTAAGAAACAGTTTCTGCAACTAGATCTTGTGACAATCTTCATACTCCCTAGCTTCTTCCTATTTTCCCAATCTGGAATTTATTGACTCTTTGAGTTCTTTTTAGTTCTTACATAATCACTTTCAAGACCCACGGTATGGGCAACTTAGCGACGATTGACTCAGTACTTTGAAGAGCGAACAAATTGTTTGAAAAATGCTTGGAAGTTTTCTTGTACAATTCAAACTTAAAATTTTCTTTTATTTAAGCAAAGAACAAAAATAAACTTAATTGATTGGTCTTTAATGAACCATATTCAGGCCATGCAAGGCGATCAAACGCGTTACTGAATCGTCGTGGACTAATTTGCAAAAGACGCAGCTCAATGATGTCGGCCCGAAAGCATGTAAAGGCGCACTATTACACACAGACGTGGGAGACAGACACATACACTGTGCACTTCCGCTATACGGCCCATGTAAGAGTACTGCTCCACAGCCAGATAGAATTAGCTGGGTGTCGATTTTGTTAGTTTTGTTGAGGGAAGAAAAACCGGAGTACCCGGAAACCCTAGGAATCAGATTGCGATTGATAAATCTCAGCCCACATGCGAACCCAGGATTAGATCCCGGGTCCACAGAATTGGGAGGAACGAGCGCTAACCACTCGGCCATCCTGACCAGTCCCCGCGTACCATAAGACTTTTAAAGTTTTACTCTACAAAAATTAAACAACTGAGTATATAAATGCTGTGCTGATATAGCCCAACAAGGTCGAAACAGCTGTCTACGGCTGCTAACACTCGGGTTTTAACTATTGTTATTGGGTTCAGTACAGACTTAGTTCCTTCTGACCCATTAGGTCTTAATGCCATTTTACTGGCTGTTTCTAAATCATTTAGAACGTATGTTCAATACTGCTGGACGTAAGGACTTTGTAACCATTAGTAACCAATACCAAATTGCGCAATGGATAGACGGCAATGCATCATGGGATTTCGGAAGTAAACATTTTTAAAAATGCTTATACGAAAACTCTGACACCAAATTTTTCTTACAGCAATTGATAAAACAAAAACGCTAACAGGGATTCGAAAAATGGATGAACTAAAGAATACAGTTAAAACAAATTCTAGGATTGCTTTAATAACCGTGTGAAACTTGGCAACAGTCACAGACTGGATGATACCGACCTGATCTGCATCCGGGACATACGAGTACAGCCCGCGGAACTTCAGCCCGTCTCGAAACAACGCCATGAAGTTCTGAACTGGACACTCATTTATTGCCTTAAGAAAAAAAAGCACAATTGATTATATATTTTGAATCTCTACTTGACCACCTTTCTTTACCAAACCCATTAACCACTCATTATAACTGATACCTCCCTAACTTAAAGATTGATGTATCTCCCTCTCACTACTACCCCCAGCGTATACCATTTCATTATATTATGTTATTACATGGGTCAGTCCCTATTCCCTCATGACCTTGCTATATTTAAGGTTAAAACTTCAATGTAAGCGACTGAGCCAGACTAACTGTAACCTCGTTATACTAGTAAGGGTTCCTGAGACAGGCAGCGCCTTATAAAGCTTAGATTGCATTGCCCTCAAAGTCACCAAATGCAACAAACAGAGCTATAATTTGTGTTCGATTTCATAAACTAGAACTGACGTCTTCAACTGAGCCATGGTATTTCTTGTTTAACATGTGGAAGCTAAGACTTTTGGGTAAAGATTGATTTTCTTCTGTGCTAGTTGGAAGTGGTTTTGCAATTTTTAGAGGCGTCTAAACGACTTACTAAGATGTTGGAAATCTGGCTCGTACTGACAGGATTAAAATAGATAAAGAATAAAGAAATCCTGGTCGTGTTTCATTTTTTCCATAATCAAACTCATCACTAACATTAACCTTGGTAAGTCCTCCAATTAGAGCCCAGACTTTTCATCTTCAATATCTTGCTTTATGTTTGATCAACTCACGTTTTCTCATTACGAAATATCCTACAGTGTATATATTATGCAAGGAGAAACTAGATGTTGAGAACTAATTGAGACAGAACGGATTAAAATGTCCACTGTTGAGATATCAACACCAAATATACCTGCAGGCATTTTTCTTTAGCTTCTTTGTTAGGCGCTCCACATAAACACACATAGGTGACAGCGTTTATCATCAACTTCCGGTTGGATTTACCGCTTGGTTTTACATAACACTGAGGGCCTGGGATCAAACAAACGAAATGTCAACTTTCGGTTGGGCTTTTCGCTAGATTTTACATAGCACTAAAGACCGGGATTAAAAAAAACAATTTGTCAACTTCCGGTTTGATTTACCGCTAGGTCTTACGTATAACTGGGGGCCTGGGATAAAACAAAAGAATTGTCATCTTCCGGTTGGGTTAACGGCTAGATTTTACACAGCACTGAGGACCGGGATTTAAAAAACGAAATGTCGGAAGGATTTACCGCTAGGATTACGTAGCACTGAGGGTATTTCTTTTAAGACATGTTTCAGAATATACGGCACGCCCCTCGGATATCAAGTCCCTGGTAAATTCTGCCAATTCGGACTAACCATGGGTTCAAAGAAAAAAGGAAAAAAGTGTAGCATTTGGAGCAGAAGCCGGACAAATTTGTGTTAAATTGTTGGCTTTAACTTAGTTTTTGCTAAAATGGTAGTATCGTCATTTTAGATGTTGAAAGGCGTATGTTTTGTACGCTCGTAAAAATAATGAGGGAACTGGACGACCGCTTAGCCCGTCTGTTTGTAAATGATGGACTTTTCTTTAAAACGCCCCCTAACAAGCGCTTCAAGGTGTCTTTTATAAAGACTTGATTACTTGGCTTTGAGTTCAAGATCTAAAACACAGCGTGCTAAATCTTCCGAACAAACGCACATGCTTTTTAGAGCTTAATTAAAATTCGAGCACTTTTAAGGCAAACAAATATAAAGGCTTTAAAGGATTTGAATTGCCCTGGCAACGTACCACTAAACTCGGCAAACCCCGACTGGGGCCGCCCATATGCACCATAGGCCGCCTCTTCAGCATAGTGGGGGACTGGTTCTGTTTCCATACGATCGGGCAGCGTTCGTGACTTGGCCCCAACCCTCGCGCGGTATGTGGCGTAACCAGCAGCGAGTTCTGCTTCCTGTGTAAACCTGTCAGCCTGGACTCTCTCCAGTCTGTCTCGTTCAAGCTTCTGGCGTTCTTTTTCTGCCCATCGACGTCTCTCCTCTTCCTGTTTTTTCTGTAGTTCTTTTTCTCTTTGTTTTTCCTCTCTCCTGCACAAATATTAAACAGGACTATTGACTATACAAAAATACAAAATATTCTAAAAAAAGCTTTTTAAAAACACAAGCTTTCAGCAACCGATTCTGTTGCTTTCTTCAGTTGAATCAAAAGATTCGGGATGCAAGTCAGTTAATAGGATCTGAAATTAACATAAGGCAGTGACGATATAATATAATATGAAAGATCAGACAATTGTAGGAGACTAGGTGTGAAAGTTAATGATTATCTAAAAAAATCTTGAACTGTCCCGGGAGATTAAGAAATTGTTATCGGCTTGAGCGGTTTTTGCTGTATGCCAGCTTTCTAGAATCTTTCTTGTTTGATTGTTCGCTTTGTCAATGACCTTGGCGTTTTTAAAACAAATTGCGCGGTCGTATGTCCAAGCGTGTTTGGCCACATTAGATCCGCTGTTGAAATTCTTGATGTTTCTAATATGTTCTTTTTTTCTCGTCTCAAAGGATCTTTTAGTTTGCCCAATGTAGCTCCAACAGCAATTTGCACATAGACATTTGGAAGTTGTCCTGATATTGATAATATTCGAAGTTAAGTTTTCGTTTTTACAACCAAAACCATTGGCTCTAGCTGTCATCACCATCACCACCTGCAATTGGCGTCAAAAGTAGCACTAACTACCACTAATTGATACTAACACTTACTCACAACTTATTGTTTCGCTTTTACTATTGTATTTCCATTTTGGTCAGGGGGTTTATTTATATAAGGAACGTCTCTTAAAAGCTCTGTAAAACCTACCTAATTATACGTTGAGACCTTAAGCACAAGCCGTCCGTGTCTCCACAGAGGCCAACCGGAAATCAAATCGAATGTTGACGCGTACTTGCACACGTCATGCGGTCGTGGTGATTGTCACGGAGGTGAAAAACGTCTCGGCTGCCACCGTGACCATTTTCGATTTCCGGTAAGCTTCCGTGGAGACACGGACGACTCGTGTTTAATGTCTCTATTATCTTGTTCAATATTGTATAGTTTAAAGTGAATAAAGAGATTACTAAAAGTTAAAGTTAAAGATAACACTGACATTAGTACTATCACTCGCTTAACTGCAGAATACCCTGCCACTACGATAACTTATTACTGCGCGTTCCTCGTTCTATAAAAATAGATGCGCGCTATAATCAGGAACAAAAGATGGTACCAGGTAGCAGGGTATTCTGCAGTTTCTTCCCTATCACTTAAATTAACACTAACAATGAGTCAATACGATCAAGAGCACTAAACTTAAACGCATGAATGACCGGAACCATCTTTATCAACACTTTTGCTAACACTTTTCAAGTTGACACACTTATTCAAAAGCTACCTTCGTTTTTTCTCCAGTTCAGCCTCCTTCCTCGCTCGCTCTTCTTCTTGCTTTTTCAGGCGGCTCTGCATGAAACGGTCACGCTTTCTTTGCTGTTCGGGGGTCAAACCCTGTTAAAACAACAAACATGTCACGCATTCTTAGTTATTCGGCAGGCAAAATCTATTGAAACAACAAACATGTCCAGTCCCTTGTTATCAAAATGTGTTTAAACAACAAAAATGTCACGGTTTCTTTGCTGTTCGGGAGTTGAATTGTGTTTAAACAACAAACGTCTCACGCATTCTTTACTGTCTGGGATTTAAAATCTGTTGAAACAACAAATATGTCACGCTCCCTTGCTGATTCGGAGCCAAATTCTGTTAAAACAACAAAACATGTCACGCACTCTTTGCTGTTGGGATCAAATCTTGTTGAAACAACAATTATGTCACACATTATTTGTTATTCTGGAGGCAAAAGGCTATTGAAAACAATAAACATGTCACGCTCCTTTCCTGTTTGGTAATTAAACTTTGTTTAAACAACAAACATGTCACGATAGTTTCTTTGCTGCTCGGAAGTCAACCCCAGTCAAAACGCTCTCTTGCTCATTGGGAGCCAAATTCTGTTGAAACAACAAAAATGTCCCGCGACAGAAGGGGCCTAGGAGATAGTCATGTGTTTAAACCAAACCGAACAGAAAACATGCCTCACTTGTTCATAAGTATATTGGCCTATCAACCTTGTCAGCCCCAAGAAGGTCAAGTGACGTGTTGTTAGTTTTTTCCCAAGTAGAACCATCTTACTTTTCACATAACCAGAATAATTTTGCTTTTCACCAACCAGGGGCTCTAACAAGAAAGTCTGCACCCTAAACCCCAACACGGTGTAAATCTAATACTAACAACTTTCAAAAAAAATTACCAAGTAAACCAAACCAAACCACTAGCACCCTTTCCGATCTAAAAATTCACCCCCTAGAACAGTCTCTCAGATTGTTCAAAAGATACAAGCGACAAGTCATTCTCACCTGACTACTAAGATTTGCGTCATCGCCGATAAACAGCGCCGTACCCCCTTTCTTTGGGCTCGCTTCTTCCACCTCTATCTCAGCACCACTGATTCCACTGCTGGAGGGTTCTGACACTAACCCTCTCTCTTGCTCCATTTCTTCTCCAGGAGCTGTCGCGAAGGGTGGTGTTTTTAGGGGGGTATTTTGGTTTATTGTCCAACACTTGCGTGTCGGTGTGCCAGGCTCAGCTATGGGCACCAGATTCGAAGAAGGGGAAGGGGTCCTCTCGCGTTTGGGCCTTATATTACCGGGCATTTCAGCACCACCGGAAAAGGCTCCTTCGTTTCTTTCAAAGCCTTGCTCTTGAGGGGGGAATTCCGAAAGGCGGTATTCCCTTGTTTCATATTCTTGGACCGTGATTTCTTGCTGTTGATGGCCACGCGGGGATGTTTTCGGCGAAGAATGTCCAATGGGAGGGGAAGGTTGGCCGTTTCTTTCTCCTCCGTCTCTTGTGCCACCAGCAACTACCTAAAAAGCAATGGTACAAGGACCCACGTTCACGCTAATGCCTTGTAAAATTAACATCAACATAAAATAGTACGAGCTGATTCCCGTAGATTGAAAAGATCTCAATGCCTTCAACTTCTCGAAACGTTATTTATTGACTAAATATCAATCTCAAATCCCATAATCCTCTTTACTTGACTTCACTTCTCCTCCCTTAAAGTTGTGTTTCTCACATTCTATTAAAACTTAAAAAACAGGAGACTGCTCGAAAACTGTTTTAAAAAAAGTTTACCAGTCTCCTGGTTTATATAGAAACAAATATTGTTCTGTACATACCAAAGTTAATGTAAAAACAAAAGAAACGTAAATTCATATGACAAATGTACTAGTCAAGTTGCAAACAAAGTTGTTGTTGTTGATCGAAAAACGAATTGATCATGTATTGGGCAACTCCTGTTAGTTAAGTCTTTGTAACTGAGTTATAAATCAAACTCCAGCTTTCAAAAAAATCTACGCCCTGTATTTTGAGCACGGTTTTTACCCTCATAACCGAAACAGCGCCAAGTGTTTTGAGAGAAAAGAACTATGAATTTTAAGTAGTAGCGTTGTGCATTAACACTTTAAAAAGGTATTTTTTTTACTCCCACGTAACTCAGACAGAGGCATGTTTTACAAAAAGGTGTATAGTCTATAGAGGACTTAGCAATCTTGCAAATGCAAGAATAGATTTTCTTGTTAAATCTTAAATATAATGGTCGATTCAAAATATTGGATAAGCCGCTTCTCGATTTTACGATAGCTGGTTTGTTGGTCTGATTCATCTAGCCATTATTGCAAAGCGCTATTGCACTGCATTTTTGAGCCTTTAAGTTAAACAACTCACCTCAGATACGCGACCAACTCCTGCCCGGGATTGTGGTGCTCTACTTCGTTCCTCGAAACCAGGCTCCGCACGAGACTTCCCAAGCACGTACCAGAAGGCAGTCTGACCCAATCGCCTCCGTTCCTCCTCCTGCTGCGCCTGGTTGCGTTGTTTTTCGGCCTCGATGTGGCGCCGTTTTTCCTCGAGCTGCATATGAAGCAACGCCAAGCGGGAGGAGGCAGCCTTATTTTCCTCTTCAACATCGCCTTCTTCGATTTCTCCTGCAAACAGGAAAATTACAAAGTGTAAAGTTCGCTACCTAGTGTCTAACTAGAAAAGCTAACGGTTCATTTAGGCTCTTGACTGTTATAATCTTTGAAGAGGAATAATGGAAATGCAACAATATTGTATTAATTACTTGTTTTTGTTTTGTCTGTTTTTGTTTGTTTTTTGTTTTTATCTCAAATTGTAAGAGCATTGAGCTTTAATAATGCTCCAAAAAGATACTAAAATAATCATTTTTATAATTATAATAATAATAAATATAATTGTTATTATTACATTCTCATACTTCTACGATCTTCCCAAACCAAAGGGCGTCGAATCTGATGTTTTTGTTTTTACTTCAAATTATAAGAACATTATGCTTTAATAATGCTCCAAAGCGTATCAATATAATCATTTTTATAACTATATTAATAATAAACATATTTATTATTATTACAATCTTATACTTCTACGATCTTTCCAAACCAAAGGGTGTCGGATCTGTTTTTAAACAGCTCGCTTTGGTTTCATTTATTGATAACGTTCATTGAACGTTTATGAATATGGTTAGCATTGTATTAATACCTAAAATTTTGTCTATTCTAAACTATCTCTGTGAAATTCCTTAGAATTTAGAAAGGCATTGTAACAACCGGCCATTGGTTTTCTATAAAAGCAGACCCCAGAAAACATTAAAATATAGTAAGAGGATTTATTAAATTTTCAATCTCGAATATTGCGATTCGCCCGTTCTGATTGGTTCATTCAATCTCGGTTATCAGCTCATAT
>JAOBAT010085973.1:0-27416 GCA_026413305.1 Hydrozoanthus tunicans
TTTAGGACTCGAGTGTTGGGTACAATTGTATCGGTGGAGAAAAAAACCGCCCCCCCCCCCCGGCCCCACCCCTTGCTACGGCCCCGACATAGCACAGCTAAAACGTGATTACAGTGAACTCTTTTGGCTTTGGCTATATAACACAGACTATGGTGTTTACGGAATAACTTTAGTTAACCGGCACGCTTTTGTACCGTTTAGAACTTGAATGTTTTAGTCATTAGTTCTGTTAAAAAGGGAATCTGACTAGTGTGGTTAATTCCAATATTTTAAATCAAGAACAATTATTGGTGTTGCGAGCGTTAGTTTTTTTACGAAGTTCTATGGCTGGTTTGGAAGTACATAAATGAACTACATTTAATCGATTATAGACTAGGTCTGGAATAACAACTAAGCCGGAAATAATATCTGCGTCTCTAAAATTAGATGCAGAATACAATTGACAGCTTTTCGAAACAGAGCTTGATAAATAACGAGGGAAAAAATAAATACCCTGCAGTTTGGAACAGGTCACGACAGAATCGCTTACTAACGCCTATTAACTTACCAGGTCTTTTATCGACTGAGGACTTTACGTATGAAACAACTACAATCTGGTTAGACAAGTTGGATAAGTTGTACGATACATACAGACTCTTAAATGAAGTACGTTTGAAAATTTTTTATCTCAAAAAATCTATATATACAATGTATCTGGAGGCTTTGAGAGATGTGTAAGAACGTAAAAAATCTGGTAGACCATTATAAAAAAGGACTAAAAAAACTCATTGAATTCGTCAAAATTGTCGCGCGAATCTTCTTAGCATGAAAAAACAATTTTTTTTCAATTTAAAGTAAATCCCTGAAAACCCAGAATTTCTCTAGGCCTTTATTATACATATTTTTTGGCCTTTTTTCAGACGTATTTTAAACTCCTACACTCTCTACGAGCCCTGTATATCCCGAAAGTTTAACAAAACCATACAGTATTTAGAATGATTTTACATTCTCTTTCGAATTTTGCTTCTCAAACTAAAGTAGAGTATGAATGCGTTACACCAGAGTAAGAAAATACTTAACTGGAAGACGTAAACAAAATGTTACGCGAACCTACTACGGGAGAAATAGAAACTAAGAAAACTAGTTTGTCTCGCTTGTGGACAAGGCTGTAATTCTAATGATGTAAAGGAGGATGGGGTGGTTGAGGCCCGGCGCCATGTAACGCGAACCCTTGAGGTGGTCTTGGGCGGTTCATCACTTGTGCTCTTGTATCTAACTTGACGGCTGGCCCACGACCAAACTCCTGAAAATTGTGTCCAAGAGTGTATTAGAAACTCTAGAACAAGCTCTGTTGCTATGCAGTGGTACTCATTTATC
This sequence comes from Hydrozoanthus tunicans, assembly GCA_026413305.1. Classification (NCBI taxonomy): domain Eukaryota; kingdom Metazoa; phylum Cnidaria; class Anthozoa; order Zoantharia; family Hydrozoanthidae; genus Hydrozoanthus; species Hydrozoanthus tunicans. The sequence goes on from JAOBAT010085973.1 coordinate 1,357, forward strand.
ATGAAAAATGCAATAAATCTGCCTTTCAGCTCCGTGTTTCCTCGAACAAATCACCATTCATGGGGAGGGGGGTTGTTTCAAAATGCAAAAATTTCCCTTACTCAGCCGTGCATAAAATCTGTTATATTAACAAAGATACTGAAAACGCTGTGAAAACAAACGTTAACGATAACCTGTGCAAAAGTTACCGGCTATTGCGGGTTTTACATTTCTTTGAACTAAAAAAGGGCATTTTAGTTCATTCTTCATGGTATTGCAAGGAGCCTCAGTTGAAAAGGAATACACACAGAGCTTATCTATACAACTCCGTTTACTTAAAAAACATTTTTTTAAAATAGGGGAGAATAGTTGTTAAATTAAAAACAATATATACAGGGTTTATTGAATAAGTTTTTTTCATGATAAATGCAGAACAAACCGTGTTTCTAAGCAGTGCTTGTCCGAGTGCTTGCGCCCGGGGGCCATGCATTGGTCCAGGGGGGCAATACATAGCATCAAACGGTCTTCCGTCTACAGGTCTGCTGTAACCTGAATGACTACTGCCTCCCCGTCCCATATCCGGTGGGGCAGGCTGGAGTGCACGACCCATCAAATCTCTTGGACTTTGTAGTGGAGGTTCAGGAGTCATCGGTCGGCCATATGGTACATCGCTATCGAAATCGTAATGGTCGTAAGATTCCATTGACCCTGAGTTGCTTCTCATACATTCAGGTGCTCCAAAACCATGTCGCTGTTCGTAACGTTCGGAAGCATTTCTTGGTGGCTGTGGTAAATGATTATTTAGTGCTCCTTTCTTCTGACACAAGGAAACGTGCTCCCATGGAGCTGGCTTCATCGCAAGCTGGTTTCCAAGTTTTGACCCTAGTTGTCCTACCTGAGGGGGGTCAAGTGGTGCAGCCAGTCCCCGGGGCATTGGAATTGGAGTTGGGATACCACTGACTAATACACCTTTTTGTTTCTTTTTCTTTTTCTTCTTTTTTGTATTTGGATAATCTTTCTGGACATTCATATCTGGATTAGCAGATACGTTCTCATCGGGAGCTTTCTCATAGTAAGTCATTTGAGGTGAGCGGCGTTCTATGACATCCTGCATTCTACCGCGGACATGCGTCTGCTGCAAACATCAAAAGCAAGTTTGTAATCAGTTTAGTCATAAGAAGGCTTGTTTGGACCGTTCAACTCTGTTTACTGTTTGATTTGTAGGCCGAAATGTAAAAACAGGTAAAAAACACACGTTCAAAAAAGTCAAACCTACGAAAATAACGTCTCAAACACGAGTGTAACTTCAAATAGTTTTAAAATAGAACCTTTTCAAATCAAAAAGTATTAACGAAAAATATAGTTTGACGGCTAATGCAGAAATGCTGGGGAATATCACTGTCGAGGTAAGAAACCTTGCTCTAAGGTCAATACAGTTTTTTTCTTCTTGAGTCTCTTGATAAGGGAGGCTGCTCGGTAAGATTGCTCTTTGCAGATTTCTCGAAAAGCTTTGACCTCGTAGACCGTCAGATTTTATTACGCAAGCTGGCTAAGCTTAACTTCCATTCCTGTTTAAGATGGATTGCATCCTTCGTATAGTGTAGGCCTCAGTTTGTTACTATTTCGGCCGTTATTTCGCCACCTATGTTTTTGAATGGAGGAATTCCCCAAGGGACAAAGATCAGCCCCTTGACTTTTTGCAGTAATGGTCAATGACTGATTTAGTATCATCATGGCCACTTAGAGTTAAGTTTGGAGACGACCTGACTGTGGTAGAAATAGTTCCTAGGAATTCACCATCGGTTCTCAATTGTTTTGTTCATGACATCAATCAGTATGCTGGCGCCAACAATATGTCCCTTAATCCTAGTAAATGTAAAAATATGAATGTTGACCTTCCTCAATATAAAAGCTGCGGGTTGCGTCCCATTGTCATCGGGAAAGCCATGGGAGTTTGTATACCGCGCGACCTGACATGGGACGCGCACGTCGGCTATATTCTTAAGAAAGCCAACAAAAGGTTATACATATATTAAGGACTCTTAGACGTTCTGGTGTTAGTGTGTCAGACATGGTAAACATTTGTTGCACAGTTATTCGCTCCCTTGTAGAACGCGCATCACTTGTCAAATCTGCCCGCATTTCTGTGCAGCGCCTTGTAAAGAATTCAAAAACGCGCGTTATCAATCATTAGTATATGCCAGCTCGAATACGCGCGCACCAACTAACTAACTAAAAAGAAATAATTTATCCCATTTTTCTTTTGAAGGGCATTTCTGTCCTCGCAACTGTTTGTTCGCTCCCCGAGCTTTGCTTCACCTTAGCTCGATAACTTATTAACTTATGAAAAACCAAGTATCACAAAGACAAGCTCCGAGTCTGGATCGAAATCAAGATGTAAGCCCTTCAACTTAAGTTGTCTTGTCTTAAGGTTACATAGACCCTTCGCAGTACGTCCTCGGAAAAACCAACAATGAATCAAAATATATACATATCGTTCTAAAGCTGTGGTAACAAAAAATAACACTAATGCCTTGATTTTAAAAATTGATTTAAAAAAATTTGATTTAAAAATCTTTTAGTGTGGGCATTTGAACGAGCTAATGCTGCCAAACTGCTGGCTCTTAACTCCCAAGTCACAAATTGTTTTAGTACTTATAGATGTTTCTTAAAAACTGTGTCTGCGTTTTTTTTAATTTTCCGTTGTTCAAAAATTGAGAAACGTTCCAAAGTTGTCGATTTTATACAAAATAGCCTTTGAGAAAACCCTGAATGAAAGTCATTAAGAACCAGAAAACTTACTTCCAGTAAAATAAAACAGCCGCGTTTCACCCTTGTAATAACTAAAATCTACTCATTAAACCAATCCACATAAAAGAAAACATTATACTATTACTAAAGCGAAAAAAGGTTTCAGTAGGGACTTTTTGGACTATGAAGGTTCTTAGTAACGTTAACTACAGTTCGTAAAGTGTCTAATACCTTACAAATGATAGTCTACGAACAAACCACTTATAAACAGAAAATTGCGTAAAACTAACACCTTCACATCTTTCCGCTATTACTACTGTTGGTAACGAGATCTGGATATTTTTCGTTTACCTTCTCTTCTTTGAATATTCTTTCTTCTCCTTTACGTTTACCAAGTTCTCCTCGTTGTAGGAGTGGACCCTCTTCATCTTGCACGCCACGCTTTCCAGTTTCTCCCTTCAACTTCACCAGCTTTGCCTTTTCGTCCTGAAGTTTTCCTTGGTTGATGATATCCTCCGCCGTTTCAAGTCGAGTTTCTTCGTCATCACTGCCGATGCTTGAAACACTAACTCCGACGCTTACACTACAAGCGTCTGCATTATCTGCCTCGCTGTGAACACTTGAAGGGCTTCCATGACCTTGGTTGAGTCTGGCACTCGACAAGTCCATTTCATTTTCTCCACAGTCGATGTCCATACTTTCTAGTACATTTCCAGGATTACCTTGCTCTTCATCATCAAAAGTGCCCAAAACAACTAGGGTTTCCCCTCCTTCAGTGCGCATGTCAAACGTTGGCCCATCGAAAGATTCCTCTTTTAAGTGATCTTGACTATCAATGCTCAAGCCACTCTGTCTTAAAAGAATACTGTGTCTTCTAGCTTGGTGTTCTTTGTCTTTGTTCTCCTCATTAGCTGCTTCATCATAACTTACATCTTCTTCTTCTTCAATCAACATCGGTGCCATTTTCATTGGAGGAGGTTCAGAGTTTTTCCTCCGGGGCGGCACCTTTGGCGGCACCAGCATTGCAGGAACAGAGTGCCTGCGACTTACTTGATGAGGTTGTTGGTTTAACTCCTCCTCTTCTTCTTCCACCTCAAACCCATCATAGTCTGTTACATCAATGTTATCACTTGGCTGGATCGCCGGACACTCAGGAGACGGATTCATCTGCTGCTTTTCGATTGCACCATGAGACAACGGGGCCTTGGACAAAACTGTACTGAGCATATCAGCTAGCGGAGGGCTGAAATAAGATGGAAAACAAGCTACACTTACGCTCTTTACTTTCTTTTTATAAGAAGTTTGTTATCACACCCAGGCCGGGTTTCCTTATTTTTCTAAATGTTTAATGCTTTAAATAATCTTAGATTACAGGTCCGTATTTCCTTGAGCTTTCTTTTGGTATTGTGTTACAATTCGCACGTACTCTTGTGCAACCTCGTTTCCTGGGTCTTTCTTTCTTTTTTGGGGGGGCGGAGGGCCTGGAAATGAGATTTCACTTTTGCGCTAAAGTTCAGACGACGTAAAGTAGTCAAGATGGATTTTGGTCGTTTCGGCCTTAAATAATTCTTTCAGAAGAATTTAATCAGTTAGAAAATTACCCGATTTCTTTTCTGTGTCAAACAGTGTAAAACGCAATCAGTGCAGCAAAACCTTTGTAAACAAGCGAGCGGTATCTGTCCTACACGAGCAATGTGTGCAAGACGAGTGGTGGCGCAACAACAGTCAAGGGAATGGTGAAAGTGAAGGCAATGCCACAGTACAATTGCGGAGAGGGATACGGAGGGTGAACCTCAAACGATCGTTGCTGATTCTGATAAAGGTATTAAGGTATCTGAAAAAAGTTCACTTTTAAGTCAGCTTGAGCGATATGGTGCGTGGCACAAAGGGGTTTAGTTTTGATTATTTATAACCAAATTCTCGGAATTATTCTTAATGCATTCTTAAAATTGAAAAAAACATAGGTCAATCTCCTGATTCACACATAATTTGAACAAAAATCCAGTTGAAGATCATATTCATTATGGAACTTGAAGATCTTTTTTAACTCGGATTAAAAAATTTGATGCGTGAAAGTGTCCAATATATTTCCAACTACCCAAATTATCTTCACAAAAGAAGATGTAGAAAATCCTCTGCACTCCAAAAGTAACAGGCCAATAAAGGGAAATAAACATAAGCCTGGGGGTGGGGTCTCTATTAATGTTAGGATAGGGTTGTGCCACTCTAAGCTCACGTTGTAACACAATCAGAGAGTTTTGAATGTTTAAAACTGGTATCCTAACCCAGCCCTTTAAGTAAAAGCCATACACTACAGTACCCAAGACCAATGTGGAAAACGATACCCTTACCAAATTAGATACTTTACTGGAGACCCCTGGCAATTGTGATAATCTATCCCAGACTGCCTGAGCTCGAAAACCATACCCAACAGGGCGGAACATACCCAAACGGCTGAGTAAGCTCCCAGACGAGCAAGAAACAACATTTATGTTCAAAGACATGTTGGGACAGTATTTTGGTATCTTTTTTGTGTTTTATACAAATTGTGTCTATTTACCTTTCCTCTTTGCTCTTTGAGCTTGATCTCTCTCGTGGGCTCTTAACAAATAACATAGAATTTGCATCTGATGGCTTTGATTGTAGCTGATGATACTGGGGGTGAGCTGAGAATATCATTGCACAGTAGAATAGTTGATGAGACTTGACATAATCCAAGGGGGTTAAGCCATCAGCATCAACAGCTGAAATATCTGCTGTAATTCCAATAATAAAACATGAGGACTTGTACCTAGCAGGGGTAAAAATAGTAGAAGCCAAAAAGCTACAGACTACCATACTTTATGTATACAAGTACCCAAAAATAGTTGAATGAATAGAATGTTAACAATAAATTGCTCAAGATAAACCTTGATTCAATGAAGTGCAAGACTTGATTGTGCTAGGTCAACATTGGTAAAGATGAAGGGTCGAACAAGCAAATGGGAGAGGACATACAAAATGAATCAGTAAAAAGAAAAGGGGGACTCACAAATGGAAGTCTTGTGAACAGGGGAACCATGCAATATGGGTATAAATGATAACCTACTGTACCCCAGAGTCACTTTGAGTTCTATTAAACAAGATTTCTACTTGGTACAAAAAAATCAAACCCACTCCACACTATTTCCAATCACTTAGTTTGTATTCTGGATGTTGCTGTAAAATTATGGCATGAAACACATTTTGTTAAGTCAATGGACAGACCTTGCTACATGAAGAATCATGGTGAAAACAGTTTGTCAAAATCTTTTATGGTTTTCGAGTTGTTAGCGTTTTTGACTGTCAGTTATTGGACAGACAAATTTTCAATTTTATGAAATCCGTTGCCATTGTATTTTTTGGATAAAGCTAAGCCTAAACTTTGGCCGATGATTTGACACTAGGTATTCTTCACAATAGTGAATGTTGTTATGGCAACAATTTAGGTTCCAGGCTCCAAACAAGAATTTCTGAATTAATGGGATTTGGTCAAACCAGAAGTTTTGCCACATTTTATAACATCATTTCTATTATTTTAGCCATATAAAAGAAAAAAAAACAAAAATTTTGCATAATTGCTAAGGTAAATGTTCTTTGAAAATCCAAAAATTTGTTGTTTTTTTTTAACAAAAGGGGTGTGGAACCGATTTTATTGCCATGATATTAAAAAAAAGATTGTTCCTGTTCTGAAGAAAACAAAAAGATACATCATCAGGGCGAGTTTTGCCTATATCATCCTGAGGTTAAGACTTGGCAGCAGGTTTCAAAAGAGTTGAAAATTTTCTTGTCCAACAACTGACATCAGCAGTTGAAAACAACAAATGTTACCTTGAGCACCACAAAAGATTTTGACGAAATTGTTCCATGACTGTTCCTCACTTAGAAAGGTCTGTCCACTGATCATGACACAGCAAGAAACCTTATGTAACAGGAACTTTAATCAAACTGCTGTTCAATGCTTCGAAACAAACAATTTAACCTCTCTGTATCAAAACAATCTTTTATGAAATGTTGGCATCATGTGTAGGAAGTAGAAATAAGTTAGAAGGAAGGTTGAAACTTTTTAATAGAATAAAAACATTTTTGAATAAACACTCACCTCCTCTCTCCAGCAAGAAGTTAATCATCTCACCATGGGCACACAGCGTAGCAACATGAAGAGGGGTTCGGTTTTTGTTGTCTCTGTCATAAAGTCCTTCATTTCCTCGCACTTGCAATGCCAAATTGCATGCGGTGACACAACCTTCATGAAATATTATAAACACTTTCTAGTTGTTTTTAGTTCTCTATACTTTGGGGGTGTTGCGGGTTTGTTAACTTAATATACTTATAACCAAATAGTGGCATGCATAAATAACTTACATTTCTAATGAAATTTCCATTATTTTCTTTTAATTATTTTAAGTTAAGGGCAGTCATACTCAAAGAATTTAATGTCTTTTATCTCTTATTACCGGATTATGCAAGTAGGCCGAGTCTAGGTCTGAGCTTGCAACCTATCTATTTATCTATCCGTGATGTCGAAAGTCTGTAAGCCTGCATTGCTTATCAGTCTGTGGTACTGCTCTATAAGCTGACGAGAAAACATGTGTTTCTGCTTCTCTAGGCGTGAGGCTTGATTGAAAATCATGAAGAATCGCTATCCTTCTGAAATGCTCATGGTGCTAAGAAAGCCATTTGCCATATTGGTGGTAGAACCAACCTAAAAGGTATTGATCGTCAGTCAGACTCTATCCATCAATGAAAAATAACTTTCCGGTTCTTATATGCAACAAGTCAATGTTTGTGTTGTTATGATATCTACAATTAATGATGATGCTTGATCTGTTTCGTTTTTAACCAAGGGTATCCAAGATTCTGGGTATTTCTGATAATTAAACCAATCCTCTAAATGCAACCACTTTAGACACGGCTTCATGGTATAACATTGCATGCACCAATACAACCAGTTTCTACTTCACGCACTATTGCGTGCAACAATTTCTGAGGTTGCTACAAAGAGCAATTCTCCCAAAGCGCACACCTCTGCATGCAACGTTGCACCATGTGGCTGCACCTTTACTCTTTCTTGATTGTAGTCACTGATTTTGTGACCAGAATACTGATACTTGAAATATTGAAAATGATATTCTAGCATCTGAAATAAATTTTGGTGTTTTAAAACTAGTGGCTAGTCAGTGAAATTTTAAAACTAGTCATTGAAGCTGCAGACCCTTTTAGATGCAACAATCACACAGATTCTTTAAAAAAGGTTGTAAGTTCAGAGTGCTCCTGCTCATGTTCTTTGAAAACAATTTTTTTCAGAAGAAGGCTGACAAACCGGATACTGACTGTGAAGAGTTGAAAACTGGAAACTCGGCATGAACAAGACAAGCCCTTGCTGGATTGAATGATATTGTTACGAGCGATAACAGAGAAACACTTAGAAAAAGAATGAGAAAATTCAAAGATCAAAACTAAATGACATTGCTTCCGAGATAACTTTCAAAACTTCAAAACTTTCTGAAGCAACAAAACAAGCAAAAATTGCAAAGCTTAAATTGAATCAAGCAAGAAGAGAAGCATTAAGGCGTGCAAGTGAGTATGGAGAGGAATTTCAAAGGCATGAAGATGAAAGAGAATGACCCCAACAGCCTTGATAATCGAACATGTGACTTTGATGATGAGCCGGCCGCTCAAGAACTCACCAACTCGGTGAAGTGCAGCAAAGCAGTCTGATTGAGGCTCTCCATACTACACAAAGCTATATAAATTGTGGGTGAATGACTTCTGTCACAAGTCAGATTTCCAAGTAGTTAACCAAGATTCCTGCATAACTCCAAATTTTGTACAATTTCTTCCAAAGCTAGAACTATTGCATTTCTCTGGAGATCCCTTCAATGGAAACATTTCATTGCACTCTTCAGGAGCCTAGTTCTCGACCAGCCATTCACTGACACCAAAGTATGACTTTCTTGCAATGCTTGCTAAATGGTGATGTGAAACAGGCTATTGGTGGTATGTTGAACCATGGAAACCAGTACAAAGCCGCTCTTCAAGAGTTCGAGGATCAATTTGGCAGTGAAGATATTGTAGCAGGCCAGGCTAGGCGTATACCTGTGAACCACTTTTGAGCATCAGAGCTTCGATCACAAAGTAACACACTACACATGACAGTCACTGTACTTGATAGCCTAGCATATATACAAGATCTGGCAGCATCTGACAACCTACAAAGAGTTGTGAATAAGCTCCCAAACAGTTTGAAGGAAAGATCGGGAGAACACCGAATGCAGGCCAACCTGCAGTAGCTGTGTTGACATCGTTTGGATGGACACCAACTGGGTCAGTAAAAATCCTTGTCGTGCAGAACTGGTGGTGAATGGGTGTGTTTGAGACCAAGTTTTGGGATGATTGCTCTCAGTCACATCAAGACAAGGAAGCGCTTGAGATAGTGGGTAGAACAGTGCACCATAATAGGCAAAGGTACGAGGCGGGTCTACTGTGGAAGATCCTAAAGTCCAGATGCCTGACAACTAGGTAATGGACAAAAAGCGATTAAAATCAACAGGGAAAATTCTTAATCTTGACAAATCAGTGGCTGAGAAATACTGTGAAAACATTGACAGTTACATCGTCAAGGGTTACACAAAGAAGCTCTCACCCGAGGAGGCTGTGAAATCTCATCCCACGAAATGGTTGTTGCCACACCATCCTGTGTTGAACCTGAACAAGCCTTGAAAAGTTAGAATGGTCATGGATGCTGCAGCAAAGAGTGATGGTGTATCATTGAACAGCAAACTCCTAATTGGACCTGACCTGAAAAGTCTCGTTGGCATTTTATTCAGATTTAGAGAAGGGAAGGTGGCAATGTGGTGATGTTTCATCAGTGTCTCATCTGAAGATGACCAGCCAGCTGTAAGATTTTTATGGCGCGAGCTCGACCGCCATGGCCCACCTGTATATCAAATGCTCCCGATGATCTTTAGAGCTGCGTCCTCATTGTGCACAGCAAATTACATCCTAAGGAAGACAGCAGATGGTAACAGCAATGATCGATCATTCTCAACCAAGTGCATAAAGCGCAAGACAAGACGGTAAAGCGCAACTTCTACATGGATGATCTTCTCAAGTCAGTTGCTGATGTGATTACTGCTATTCAGTTACAGAAAGAACTGATGCATCAGAGCTTGCATTTGGCGCAGTTTCCTAAGCAAGGTTCGTGTGTTCTGGTGGAAGGATTCGTGTCTCATTTTTTATGGCCAAGACAGGTGTAGCACCCTTATGACAGTTGAGCATTTCCTGCCTGGAGCTACAAGTAGCAACTTTAGCAGTGCATCAAGCAAGAACCTACACTTGATATCTGCAGAAGAAATTTACTACACTGAGAAGGTTGAACTAAAGCTTGTTCAAGTACAGTCCTTCCCTCACGACATTGAAGCACTCAGAGAAAGTAAACCTTTGTCGAACAGAAGTCATTTACGCACTTTGTGCCCAACCCTTGGTGAATATGGCCTTCTACGTGTAGGAAGTTGTCTGCAAAAAGCTCCTATCCCAAAAGAAACATGAAATCAGGTTGTACTTGATCCCGCTGTTGATGTTACCCATTTACTGCTAACAAATTACAATCTCAGGCTAGACTGTGCCAGTGTCGCACACCTGCACAACAAACTGATGGAGCAGTGTTGGATCCAACGAGGTGTACGAGTAGTGTGAAAAACCTCAGTTGTCGACGAAAGGCAAAACCTTAACCACCGACCATGGCTGACCTCCCCAAGCTAAGGCAAGGCTAGGACATATGCAACTGCCTTTTACAAACACTGGTGTGGACTTAAAACTTTATTATCATTAATTCTCCCAAAGGGGCTTTTCAGAATTAATTTATGATGTGTCTAACAATGCTAAATAATATCTAACCTTACAGCTTAACCCTAACAATAACTAATAAAAATAACTGTAATTAAAAAAATCTTAACCTACTAAAATTGTCTTATAAGATTGAGTCTATTAGTGGAATGAAATAATGGATTACTTTGGGCCACTCTATGTAAAGTACTGAAGGTCAACAGTCATTACAGGGATATGCTGTCCTCTTCACCTGTCTCATCACCTGTGCAGTTCACATAGAAACTTTACATTCCTTAGAGACTCAGATGCATGCATCATGGCGATACAACACCCAGCACACATCAGGTCAGATAATGGTATCAACTTCGTTTGAGCAGATCGAGAGCTCATGAAAAAAAATGAATGTCTTGGATCAACTAACGCAGGATCATGTACAGTGGCATTTCAACCCATCTGTATCGACACACTTTGGTGGAGCATGGAAGCAATTGATGCAATCAGTGCATCAACGATGAAACTCTACTGACCTTTATGGCCGAAGCGAAATCACTGCTGAATAGAAGGGAATCACAGTGCTCAATGGAAGGGATTGTAAATTTCTGATTGAAGTGGGGTTAGTGGCCAGCAAAGTTTCCACCCTTTCTCTTTCTTCCTTACGAGTGAACCCTGAGCACATCAAAATTGTTTAAAAACCAAAAAAAACAGCTAGAAAGGATCAACAGACTACCAAAACGGCATCATACCAAGGTTAGTTTTACTTCACTCATGATTCCATACAAATGCTATATTTGTAAGCCCACACCAATTTTGTGCCTGTGGTTCAATTAACAGTCATTGCTTACAAAAAATAAAATAAATACAGAAGTTCATTGTTATAAATGGATATAAAAGAAAGCAAAGATAAAATTGAAGATTGAAAGTTTAATAACTACAATATTAACTTAAGATTTTTGTAAACTATTACTGCAGCTGCTAGTGAGAAAGTTTTTTCTTATTATCAGGATTAAAATTTGGATGACTGTAATTCATGTCATAACAACTTTCAAAGTTTCAAGAAATTTGACAAGCAAAACTCCTACAAGACTTTAACAACAGGAGCAGGTGCTTAATTCTTTCCATGATGTGAAAGAAGAACAAAATATCTATTTAACAACTGCACTAAGTGGTAGATTTAAACTGTCAGTGAAAACTGTGGAGCAAAAACCAAGGTTTCCATTACCTTCTTCTGCAGCGACATGAATAACATTTCGCCCTTCATTCGTATACAACAACACAGTTTCTTCAGAAATAAGCTCTTTCAAACATTCAGTAGAGCCTGTCCTGTTGACAGCCCAGTGAATAATGGTCTTGCCACAGCAGTCAGTGTCTTCAAACATTGCATCATCTCTAGGATCTATCCTTGCTAAAGCAGATTTCAGAACCTGGAGGTTTACCAGTTGATCAAAGTGACATGCCCACATGGATGGTGTCAGTCCTTCACCATCTACAGCACTAACATTGCCTCCATACTGCAAGATCATCTAGCAAAACATAAAACCATATTCCAGTTTTTAAAAGGATTAATTTAGAGTCAACTTTATTTTTAACTAAAAACTAAACTATATATTCATTGGTCTGTTGTTTAGGGGTCCAAAATATGTTATTCCCTTCACACGAAAATAATAATAACAATAATAATAATAGTAATAACAATAATAAGTTTTTATATAGTGCTGCTTCTACTATAAATCCAGCAGTGCTTTACATGTCACATGATTATAATTATGTGCTATAATCCAGCAGCACTTTACATGTCATATGATTATAATTATGTGCTAAAAATCCAGCAGCACTTTACATGTCATATGATTATAATTATGTGCTAAAAGTTAATTTTAAAGATAAAAAAGCTTACACTACAGGGTAATCAAAGGAATAGAAACAACTTAAAAATTACAAAATACAAAAACAACTTTAAAAATTAAAAACCATAAAAACGTTAAAAAAGAAACGTCAGAAAGCCAGTGCAGCTCTTTTAAAACAGGTGATATGTGTTCATTCTTCTTGGTACCAGTTAACAGGCATGCTGCAGAGTTTTGGACATATTGTAAATTGTTTAAAATAGTCTTCGATCGGGATTGATCCTACATAGCATTGAAATAAATCTTTGATCGGTATTGATCCTACATAGCATTGAAATGTATCAAAGATTCAGAATAAAATCTTAAGTATTCAAAATCTATTTTGAAACTTTTTTAAAACAATTAGTAGCTTTTGAAATTAATGCAGGGTTTCTAATATTTCCACATGTAGGCAAACAACCTTTTTGAGACTTTTGCTCAGGTAAAATAAACTGTTTGCTTATTTGTGTAGCTTTTCAACTTTTTACACAAATTTACTTTCTATATTATATTTAAGCACATTCAATATTGTGTTCTCAATGTTATTAATTAAGTCTCACCTTAATGTTTTCTGTTGATGAGTTTGCTGCGGCCCAGTGCAGTGGCGTTCGACCTTCATTGTCAGCCATGTTCACAGAAGCCTTGCTTTTCAGTAGGAGAAGCAATGCAGCATTATTATTATCATGGGCTGCAACATGTAATGATGTAGAACCATCTGCAACCATATCAAAAGTCAAATAAATATAACCCTACCCCCATCTTCTGCAAATTGGATTACCTGCCAGTGGGTGTTAAATAACAAATACAAAAACCCCATAAATTTATAATAAAATTCACCATTTGCTTGATGATCCACATCACAGTTTGTTGTCAAGAGAAGCTCCAAACATTCTGTATGGGAAGTTGTATTTCCATGCACCCCGTACATCAAAGCATTTCTTCCTAAGCCATCAACTTGACTGACAACACTTTGGTCTTTAAAATAAATCAAAGAAATGGTCTGAATTATATTAATTGGTAATAAAAAATGAAGGCCTGAAACAAATGAATATGAAAAGTATAGCCACATAATTTTATTATGCACCTGATGAAAATCAAAGTGACCAAGTTCACTTCAACAAGTCTATAAAATGCCAGATGCACTTATAGTGCAGAGTGGAGTAAACTTTTCAAATAATAATATATCAAAGTGGGTAAATGCTTTAAAACCCTTAAATAACTCACAGTTTTATGCTTTTGTAATTATCAGAATCAATTCTATTTTATTTTTAGTACCTGTGCACTACATTAATTTTACAAAATAAATCAAACAGAAAACTATAGGTACTCAGTCAACCATAATAACCAGAGGTTAGTCTTGACAGTTGACTGAATATTTTACATTACAAAATAGGCATACAACGAAGAAGATAGGTGAATGAAGAATAAGTAAACACATGCATTTCATTAATAATCTAAAAAACTTTTAACTAGAGGACAAAACAATAATTATCAACTGTGTAACAACACATTGGAGACGTTGAACAAAGAAATCTTTGTTTCAAATAATTACCAATCAAATAAAGTTGAACCCTTAATAATAATTAAGCAATAAAACATATTTTCCGTGTCTTTGGCCTGTGACAAGAATGTGAGGGGGATATGTTGGGAGAATTGATAAAAAAATTGAAAGTCACCAGCCATCTTTGGCGAGTGACTTTCAATTTTTTTTTATAATTCGACCAATATTCCCTGAGCATTTATGTCACAGGCTAAAGACACGGAAAATGCATTTTATTGCTTTTATGAAACAAAAAACAAACAAATATCAACATTAAATGAGGCACGTAATTTAATATCAACATTCAAATTCTCCTTACAAACATGTTGTACGTCACCTGAAACTGTAAGCACAAAGCTGAACTGTCGCAAATCGAAGAAAAAATACTCAATTCATTAGAAAGTTTGCCATTAGAAAAGGCAAACAGTCACTGCAGTTTCCAGAAAAATTACAAAGCAATTTTATTTGCAGTAGCTTAGGTAATGTTTTCTTACAGGCTTTCAAGCAGAGACTAGAAAAAACAACTAGTGAAATGGATTCGAGACTGGACAACTTTAAAATGAACTTGTGCATTTGGGTTTTTGGGAGGAAACAAATTCATTTGGATGTTTTGGATAGTACATCTTAGAACATGCTGTCAAGCTTTACGCCATCTGTTACAATAGAACTTCATGCTCCCTGAATCTGGATTGGGAGACTATCACAGCTGCATACTTGAAGAAATCTAAATAATGAATGAATCTTGTTGCAGAGACTGTTCAAAGGGCAACTGAAATCAAACCTGTGCACACTCCGCCAACTAAAATTGGTAATAGATCTGTTTTAACAGTTCTTTTGTCATAAATTTTTGAGACTCTTTTTAACTCCTTAGTCTTTTCTCCACTCTTCATATATAAAATAGAAAGAAGTCAGATAAATACATATAAGCTTAACAAATTAAAGATTTTCCATGAATCCTAGTTTGCTCTGAAAAGCATTTTTTTTTCAAAATTTGTGTACGAAGTTTTTGACTAATAAATATTATTCTTCAAATATTCCTCGAGTTTGATGTATCTGAATAATTTTAGAACTTTTATAACCTTCAACAATTAAAACTGCCCTTTTCGTTGACGTTTTTGATACTTTTTATTTTTTGCTTCAGCTTGTGCACAGCAAAAGTTTGCCGAGCTCAGTGTCATCGACAGCAGCAAATGTGTCCTTTTCTCTTCAAGTTCTCCAGTAACTTTATTACCAGTCTCACTTTCTTTTCTACTCAGATTTAGATTAAGGTTTTGTGTGTTTTTTATTGTCTGACATGTTTCTGAGAAAAAAAAACTGTTTTTGCCAGTGAAAAAAAAGGAAGCTGGCAGCAGATTCAATGTTGTTACGTGGCATCAAAACCGTGTTCATATACTCTGATAAAGACATGGTATTCGACCAACCAGCGGACGGGATTCACAGAAGTTATTTTATAACAATGACTAAAACCCTCCTATACCTGGCACACATGTTTTACTTATATGAATATTAAAAATTTAATGAGTTTTTCAAAAATAGTAACACTTTTTAAAACATCTTTTTAATGTTATCTATGAAAGAAATGTATAGAAGTAAGGTTTACCAAACAGAAATTAAAATGGATTTAAAATAAAGTAGCATGCAAAACAAGTCCATTGTTTCGTTTAGTCCTGACGCACCGTCATTGGAACACGACAAACTAGCTCTTAAAATGCACTCGGATGTTAGCGCCTATGTAGATTAAGGAGATTACCTTGGTGTCGATATCGACCTTGTTTCGTTTTATCTGCCAATATCCCACACATGCAGAATTTTATACCCGATGAAAGGAGTTCTCGAGATGATTAAGTGCTAATTAAACATATTGAAAACGACAAATTCCCCGGAAACTTTCACCAGTTTACCAACATTTTGTTTAGGTAACAAATTACATAACATTACCTTTATCGATTAACTCTTCTAACAGCTCTTTGTTCCCATCTTTAGACAGCTCTAAAACCGGAGAAAGGCACGAAAATTCGTCCGTGCCTAGGCTCGCGCAAAGTCGAGGCGAATCTAAATTGTACCATTTCCACTGGAACAAGTCATGACTCCCACATGCAGGAGAAACTGGGCTGACCACCCCATTACTGTTACATAGAACCAAGCTTCCTCCAAGAGATTTGCTAACGGAGTTTGAGGGACAGAGTGCATTGGGGATTGAACGGCACCGACCACGCAAAGTTTTATAGTACTTCTGTAAATTTAATAGTGCTAAGTTCAACGAGTCTCTCAACTCCGCGCTCGATTCTTCACATGATAACTTTGCGAGAAATTCTTGAACAAGAGAAGCAATCTTCTGAAAATCTACAGAAGGAAAATGAAAACAAAAAGGTTTCACTCCTCTGAGGTCTTCGTTTTGGTTTCAAAAGAAATCGTGCGATGGAAACTACACAAGTTTTTCCTAAAACTTACCTCGTTTTTTTACCGCCATTTTTCACTTCTATTTCTAACGAGCATCGAAAAACTGACGCTTTTTAGACACATACTGCGTAATCGAAACTAAAATGTTTCATAAATGTACAACTTTACGTGCCAAGGCCTAACTCTGAAACATTTTCGGCGGATCCTTGACGATTCGTAAGGTTGACTGTTGCTAGCCGAAGA
Source organism: Hydrozoanthus tunicans (assembly GCA_026413305.1). Lineage (NCBI taxonomy): Eukaryota > Metazoa > Cnidaria > Anthozoa > Zoantharia > Hydrozoanthidae > Hydrozoanthus > Hydrozoanthus tunicans. Next base: position 17,998 of record JAOBAT010085973.1, read on the forward strand.
ACAGCGTGAAACCAACACAACAGATTTCCAATCTGAAGCTTTCGAAGGCCAAAACAATCAAACAATGATTCCTCTCTTGGGGGGGGGGTCAGGGGTCTTTAGTCAAACTTTTTCCAAACCAAAATATTGCAAAACAAATAGATGTTTTGAGTTGTTGAGTATCATTAGGCATTTTAAAATTTTGGAATCAACAGTAAAAAGGACTTTTTATTTTGAGTATTGGACATTCCTAATTTGAAGGACTCAAGGGGAGGGGGAAGAGGAAATCTGGCACCATCTTCCGGTCTGCATGGCCTCCTGGGACAACGCACAGAGTTGTTTAAGATGGCGGTCGTCTTTAAAAAGTTTATTTCAAAGCCAGCTGGTCACTTGTTCTGGAGAAAAGTTCTTTGTCGTTATTCTGCTCTTCGTTTCTTGTCATACAAAAGCCAAGGAAAGGAAGATCATGCGTATTTTGGTTATGAAAGAGTAACAGAAGAAGAAAAAACGCAGAAAGGTACAGGAAACATGTTGTGCTAGGCCCTAGCCCCTAGGGTTCTAAAAGTTTTCATCGTTTTTTTGCTTTGCTGCTCTGTATTACACCTTTGTGTTCATCAAATGCTCGGCTTATGTTTACCTGTATTGTTTAGGTTTGTTCAGCTTAAGTTGTTGATCTTTAAAAGATAAGCGATTTTAGGAATAGCCGTGTGATAATTATTATGTAGTTCAAATGGTGTCCAGTGTCCTGACGTTTCGTACCCAACTGTCGGACGTTTCGTACCTGCAGTCAAGACATTTCATACCCACCTTTAATCCTTTAATGACAATACTCCTAAGCCATTATGAACTATACTAGGAGGTGAAACTTAAATACTAATATGAATATATTAGTATTTAAGAGTTTTCGTTCCTATTTTTGTTTTGTCTTAGAAATCATTTGTTTTCACTGCTTTGATAGTTGGAATCATACTTTATTAGGTGTAACGTGGAAAAGAAAAGATGCTGTATTAACAACAGTTTCAAAATTCAGCTAGCTACCAGTTCCCAAATTAGTAACATCAGGTCCTTGGACTTTATAACATCTGAGATGTAAGCAGAACAATCCTACCATGAAGGAGTCAAAAGCTTGCCATTGCTTGCTAAGATTATTGTACTGTGTATTTTAAAGTTAAATTGGATTTTTTAAATGACTGAACCAGTACAGAAAAACATTCACGAAAGCATTTATATGGAAATGGGACTGAAGGTCTATGGAGAACAAGAATTCTTGAGAAGAGGTCACACAAGATCCCTGTTTCAGGAACCATTTTCATTTCTACTGCATTGTAAACACCATAATGTTATTCTCATTTGTCTGAAGCTATCAACCACAATGAAAGGGAACAAGGAAGAGAAGATCATGAATAGAATAGAGAAGGCTCAACTTAACATCCGAATTATCCAAATTCATCAAAAACTTATAGCACTTGAAGCACAGAAAATTGGGGTAATAGAAAACATCGCAGAGATTTTGCATAACTACAAGTTGCTAAAATCCCAAGTGTATTCATTTACTGAACAGTCAAGCACAACAAAAGGAGAATGAAATTTGCATGTCCAGGCAGATAAAGAAATTCCACTTGTTACAACTGAAAACAATTAACCCTGGAAAAAACAAAAGAGCACTAACTACTGTTGATGAAGATCAATGCTGTTCAAAGTGGGTGAAGAAATTTTCCAACCCAGTTATAAATCCCATGGAAACATGCATGTTTTCAAAGGGACTCAATTTTGCAGTCACTTCCAACAAAATTCCTGTCATTGAAATCATCACAGCTGTTGAATCAGCCTGTCTCAAACTGAACAGAATTGACTCTGTCGACTTGCGTTCCAGTGTAAGCAACATCTTAAAGAAGCAACATTATCCAAGTACACAATCTAATCTATCATCAATCTTATCAAAATTTAGCCCTACAATATCTTCACAAAGACAAAACTATCAAGAAATTACCAGCAGACAAAGGACACTGCACAGTCATGTTGAATACAGAAGCTTGTAAGAACAAGTGCAAAGCAATGCTCAGCGACGACCAAACATACATAAAAGTCAAAAGAGATCCAACACCAACATACAAGAAAGAACTGGTCTCTGCCCTTCAGGAATTGAAATGTAAAGGTGCTATTGAGACTCAGCTGTATTGGAAATGATATCCCACAGTTGATGCTCCTCTGAGATTTTATTGATTGCCGAAGATCCACAAGGAAGGTGCCCATTACACCTGACTGTGAGCACTGTCAACACCATCGGGGAGTCAAGGAGGCAATTTACATCTGTGTTCACAGGCCTGATTTGAACAAGGACACAGGCAGATACTTGCTCCCCCACATTTGGGACAATATGCTGTGGTCACTTATTTGTAAAGCCTGTGACCGTTAACATCTCTAGAATTCTCACTTAGCGTGGGCAAGTCCCCACGAAGTGGTCAGAAGCTTACCATTGCTTGCTAAGATTACTGTACTGTGTATCTTAGTTAAAGCTAAAAGATTTTTGGAAAAAAAAATTAGAACTTTAGCTCATTAACTTCTTAGATTGATATCTAAATGCTAGTGTCAGATGTGACTAGTTTGTAAACAATAAATAAAGGTCATTACATTGGAATAGAACCTACACTGATATTTTTGTCAAACTTACCTCATTTGCCAACCAATATATGTACACTGCAAAAATGAAACAAAAAAGAGGTGTGCCCATGTTAACTTTTGAGATATGATTGATACAAACACCCCTTCAAGGCTATTTTTCTGTTATTGTAAGCTTGAAGTTAAAACAATAGTTTCCTAATGTGGCCAACCAAAATAACATCAAGGAGGGAAAGAGAAGTAAAAGAAGACAATAGGAGAGTTTTCTTGGATAAGGAGAATACTTTCCATTATGATTTTCAGCAAAAGTCCTTTCAATAGGAGGCATTTTCAGGTACTTTGGTTGTTGCAATATTATGTAGTTCCTGTACCCTTAGAAACAGTGTATTGTCTATGTTTTGCATATTTTTCCACACTTGCAGCACTGAGATTTGTTTGTCTTCAAAGAGTTCTGTTCAAATTTGATTGATTGACAAAAAAATTCTGGGGTACTTATGCTTGTTTAGGAAAAACTCTAGGAAAACTTGCAAAATATGTGCTGTCTTTCCCCAATTCCAAGGGGAGACTGAATTGAGTTAAACAAAAAGCCTCATTTATTATGAAGAAAACTACTATGTTCATTATTCTTTCTGATGACTATGTCTTTTAGAGCTCAACATTCTCTAGAATATGACAAAAATGTGAAAAATTTTAAACTTTCTAGTATGTGCAGTAAAGATGTGCAATGCAAAACTGGGGAATGACCTTAATTGGAGTACTTATAGTGCCTTTTGTTAGTCATGTAAAATTGTAACTCATTTTTTAAATTGTGTTTAACCCTTTCAGTTATCAAAATCTAGCTTGCTGAACACATGCAAAATTAGATATCTGAGAGCAAGAATAATTTTTGTAAAAATTGATCAAAGCAAAGCAAACTAATGAAAATGAAAAGTGCAGCTCTCTCAAACTTGTTTTATTAATGAAAAGTACTACCGGCTCTACTGTAACTGGGAGAATTTACTGAATGATACAACTGGGATTGAAAAGGTTTTATTAAACAATGTGGAATTTGAGTTGTATTACCTGAAATAAGTTATTTTAAAAGTTTCTAGCCACCCTTGTGCCTCAAATACACAGCTTGATTATTTTGTTGCAGTTTATAAAGTGTTTGAGAGTGTGGCAGATTCCTATGATGTAATGAATGATGTGATGAGTATGGGAATTCACAGAACATGGAAAGACAGATTCATCAGAAAGTTAAACCCTGATCACAGAACAAAGCTCTTAGATGTTGCTGGAGGAACAGGTGAGCTCTCACTTTTACACTTTTGTGAATTATTGTACGAATTTTAAGACTAACACTTATATAAATTGAAGTGCTGTCATACATAATGCAAGGATTTTTCCTTTCCTTTTAGTTTACTTTCATTTATTTTTTGGTCACTATTAATATTAATACTTTACACTCAAATACCCCTATCAGGTACTAAATTGTTTGAACTGAAGAACACCAACCCCCCTGCTGCAATATTAAGTTTTGTGAAAGTTTTTGGGGTGGGCAGTTGCTTGGTCAAATTTCCATAATAATAGCTTTCCAAAGTATAGCACTGATAAATATTTTGAAATAGCTTTCTGAAATCGAAACACAAGTGAAAAATACATTGATCGCTTACCCTTTCTGAATCACCACTTATGTAAGTGCTGGTCTTTTTTAATTAGATTGCAATTTTTTAACAACATCCAACACAACTTGCCAATTAATAGTCAAGTTTCAAGCACAATAATAAAGGTCACACTGTTTTCAGCAGTCAATCTTAAATAGGAAAAAGAAGTAAAAACCAACTTTTTTTCCCAAAATTTAGATTATTAAAATTGCTTCTGCTCCATCAGCAAACAGAGAGCATAATTTTATGGAGTGTACCCATCAATGCTGGTTTAAAAAAAGAAACTGCTATTTAATCTCCAAATGTTTTAGCTTCTTAGAGATATTTCTGATCATCACAAAATTATAAAACTTAAGTTCTGTTTTTGCAGGTGATATTGCTTTCAGGTTTTTAAATTATGTAAAGCACAAATCAAGAATCAAGGACAGAAGTTCTGCTCACACTGCTCATGTTACAGTATGTGATATAAATAAATCTATGCTTGAAGTTGGTCAAAGGAGAGCAGCAAGAATGAAATTTAATTCAGGTAGAACTAATATTAATTTTTTATTTTGTTATTATTAAATGTTTGTTTAAATTGCAGCCTAAAGTCAACAGTTGCAAACACTTTGAGCTTTGTAAGTAGTTCTATGTATTAGGCTGTCATCGCTTAATCCCACTACTATCAGTGATACCTGTCCATTACCAGTCATTTAAAAATGGTATTTAGTTTAAACTTTACATGAGGCTAGACTTAATAAAATATTAGGACACTCAGGTCCAGTGGATGAATAAAATCCTACCAGATGAAATAGATTACAGCTGCTATGCATTTACCAGAGTACTTTGTAAATTAAAGGCTACTAAAACTAGAATAGAGAAGCTTTGCAAGACTCATCCTTGATGTCCAACAACACAAAGAATCAGCATGTTTTTCTCAGCAAGCTTTAAAAATTGTTGGTTAATGTACATAGATTACTAGATCTTTAATCACAGTCAATTAAGAATTAAATGTTTGCTGGTCCAATGCAGGGAAGGTGCTTCACACACCTCGGCTGACCCAGACATGCAATGGCATGCAGTGTTGAAAGAATCCTTTTTTGCAGTCAAAAATGATTTTTGTGACTAATGGTAACAAACCATATAAAAGATACTGTTATGCATATTCCAACCTGAAAATTAATAACACACACTAGCTATTGGAAATGCACCTTTATTTCCAGCTAACTGTGTATGAAGCAGGCCAAATAGAATTTTATCATATGCCAACCCTAACACAACTATCATGCAATAACCAAAACACAATTATTACCCCGTAAATGAATAGCCTGTCCTAGATCCAGAAATCTCAAGTCAAGAACTCATCCCTCGCCCACAGGCAGCTAACTTGTGAATATCACAACCCAATGAGTGCTAAAACTTTCTAGGGGAGTCTTGGGACATGTTCTCCTGGAAAATTTTAAATTAGCTTGAACTTTTGAGGTTGTCAGAAATGCATTTACTTCTATCAGTCCAAACAAATTTTTTCATCGTCAATCTTTATTAGTTTTCTTGGGCATATTTATTGGTGGGAAGCCCACCCAGCAATATGTGACACCTATCCGTTAAAATGGGTAAAATAATGGCTAACTAATGTGCAAGTGATTTCCAGCTGCGAGCATCCCCCCCTCCCCCAGAAATACACTGAGCATTTGAAAATATTGGTCAAATGCCTGGCCTAGCAGGCAATTTTTGTAGGCAAATGCCTTGCCCCCCATTCCTACTATAATGATGGTCAAATGCCCAGCCCCACAGTCAATCAGACTGAGGTACAAAAATATTTGTTGTCAATTTTTAATAAACTTAACTGTTTTGGCTCAATAGAACTGGATGAAAAAAGGAAACAGAAACTAAACAGAAATTGTGCATCTACTTTACTTTACTCTCCACCCAACCTATCTTGTATAGAGGTTGTTCTTTGTTCCTAACCTTCTTGTGGCCAATAATTATTATACTATATACTAGTGAGTCAAAAATGAACAGTCATATGGTCTAAGGGTGAACTGTTAGCGTCACAAAATGAGACACTAGCTCCCACTGGAAAAAGACAAAGCAAATGGTTTTTTGATTGAATTGAGGTTTTTTATGGTTGGTAAATGACTTGACTTCTGATCCCTGTCGGAAACACAAAGCAAGTTTTTTGTTATTTATAAATGCCTGGGGGACCAGTACACTGCCAACTGCCCTAATCTTCTATCAAATGCCAGTGGTTTCCCTGGGGGGGGTGCTCGCTGTTGGAATTGACTTGCACATAGTGGATGAAATGGATTGCAAAAGAGTTAAACAGTTAAGAAAAACTTTCTAACAGCTTTGCCAAAGTGTTTTAACTGGTGGGAAATAAATTTTAATGGATCTGCCAAAGTGTTTCAACGGCTTGGCAAAATATTTTAACAGATCAGCCAAAACGTTTTAATGGATTGGCAAAATATTTAACGGATACAACCAGAGCATTTTAACGACTTAGTGTCTTGAAATCTTGAAATTAAGAGCTACAGTCTGGCGCTCATGAAAATTTATCAAGAATTAAAGAATCATAAAAAGTTTTGGCAATAACGTCACAAACTGATAATGGTCATTAATCATGATCTGCTGGCAACAATTATTGCATCTTGATTGCAATCAGCTCAAATTTTGCTTGCAAAAAGATCTGAGTATTCTTCTGATGATCAACCAAATTTTAGTTCACCAAAAGTAGTTTTCAGTGTTCAAGGTTTTGATCTTTTGGAAACTTATTGAACAAGACAAATATCTTTGAAGGACGAACTCATGATTTCCATGATTCAAACACAGTAACAGTGGAAATGGCTTCCTTACAGTGGGTGCATACTAATTCATGTTGGCTTCAAATGACAACAAATTAATTTTGCTAACTTCAATGCGACTTCCAACATTTATTTGACAGTATACTGATTCCTCGAATTTTCTCTGATTCTGAGCGCCATAATTTGTATATACATACTAGAAATTTGATAAAGCATTGTAAACAGTGGCACTCTTTTGGCATGACACATAGTTGAAAATGTTAGCCATTGTAACATTTGTCTAACTTCAAGCTCAAGGGAAATAACGGGTAGTTCTAGCCATTAAAATGGATTGTGAGAAAAAATTAATGAGTAGTTCAAGCCGTTCAAACAGCTTCAAGTAAACACTTAATGGGTTATACAAGCTTTTAAACAGATGTCTATTGGATGAAAACGCTTTTAACCGTTTTAATGGATGTTAGTGTACATTTTCCTGTGTGACACCACATATAGCTCCAAGGTCCCTGACTTTCTACACACAATTCATAAAGGCTGATTTGTTCAAAGGCACACAAAATAAGAGTATGTCTGAAAGCTTTGCTTAAGATTTGCCCTTTCATATCAAGAAAAATCAGAATCCACATCATGATTCTAAAGGGTACATGGAACTTTCAAAATATTATGAGCCAAACGCTAAAAAAGGCTTTTTGAGCAGACCCAGTTTTTGATGCATGACTGAAAAAACATGATTTGTGCTTAGGTTTCTTAGATCAATAAGATCAAAATAAATCTTTCAAAATTGTTTAACAGTAAATTATAAAAGTTAGCTGTTCCACTAAAGGGGGGTGGGCATGGTCCCACCGGCCCTTCCCATAAATCCACGCCTGATTTATAGTGCAAAACTTAAGAAACTTAACTTTCATCGTTGGGGGCTTCATTTACACCTAGTTCATTGCTGCTGATTTTGGAGTATTATGTTTGGACGCTCAGTTGGAAAGAAGCAAAGATAAAAGAATGCTAGCAAAAATGTTCTTTTTTTAAAAAAACTGATTTCAGTAACACATCTCCCTTTCTGGATGTAAATTTGTGCATTTCAGTCCAGCAGTTTCTTTGTGCTTCTTTTTACAAAATCTTGCCAGGGTGCTGTTCAAAGCTGATTGTATAAACAATAATGAAATAATGTTTAATTACAAGGATATCACTGCTGCACTGTTCTAACTTGTTATTGCATCCACGAACACATCCAATCTCTTTTCCAAAATGTTGTTGATGGTTCTGCAATCATAAGAGCACCAGGTTGTTATTAAAGTATTGATCAATTTTTCCATTACTTTCACCAGCCGTTTTTTACTCATTATTAAAAATATTTAATTCCTGCCAAAATGTTGCTCTCTTTGACTGCAGCTTCACAGTTCAATGAAACATGTCAGTTGGTTTCAAGAAAAGGAGTTGTGGGAATGCCTGCCTGGCACTGATTGGCACCACTTGCTTAATCCTATTCAACCTGTTGTTAAAATCTTTGTATGCTTTTACTTTGATTGGTCACATGATTGTTTTTATGGTTCTGCATTACACTAACTTAACCTGAAAAAAAATCAGACTGCACTAGTTGTAGGTGTTTTATTGAGCAAATCTAGTCATTTATATATGTATATTTATTTCTGAAACATTTACTTGTATGAAAGTATTAAGTAGCGACCAATTACAAAGCCTGCAAAAACAGCGCACTACGATTTTAAAATTTTTAATGTGGTTCTCAGTTGTATTAAACAATTTTCAAAGCAGTTTCCATAAGCTTTGTTTTGTTTTTACACTTCACATTGACTCTATCAACCAAGAGAAACAAAATGTCTGTGAGTACTGTATCTTATAGTAATCTTTGACATGAACAACCAGTCATGTAACAGCAATGCATGTCAGAGTTCAGATGTTTCCATCAGCTATAAGATAACAAAGCACCAACATCTCATAAAGTATTCTAAAAGAGCTGGTGTTTTTGTGCAATGTCTCAGAATCATGCACATCATCTTCTTTAAAATACTTATATGTGAAGATCAGTCTTAAAGAATTATTGTTTTTACATTGCTGAAAACACCTTGGAGCATAAAAGATTTTACTGTAGGTGTGATGAATTGCATGTGTGGCTTCGTTAGGCATGTAAATAGATGTACATGTGCGATTACATGCCTTTCATTGACAGGCCAGTTTTCTCTATGTGAAATGTTTTGAATTAGTTACACCAAAAGTTGGCTTTTTCGCATGCTTTAAATTTGTTCTTTTTCTTTTTCTGTAAATTAACTTTAGCAAAGCATTTCCATTGGGCTATTATTTTTCAGAAGGAGTAGGTTAGGCTACTGGCTAGGTGTTTGCCAGATTGTTGATTTGGAGAAGGATAAGAGCTGATGGTGATAACATTGCT
>JAOBAT010085973.1:27516-55712 GCA_026413305.1 Hydrozoanthus tunicans
GACTGGTAGTGGCCAGATTGTTGGCTGATGTTGGCCAGATTGCTTGCTGGTAGTGGTCAGGGTACAGGCTGATGATGCCCAGATTGCTGACTACTAGTGGTAAGGGTACAGGTTGATACTGGGCAGACTGCTGACTGGTAGTGGCCAGATTGTTGGCTGATGTTGGCCAGATTGCTTGCTGGTAGTGGTCAGGGTACAGGCTGATGATGTCCAGATTGCTGACTACTAGTGGTAAGGGTACAGATTGATACTGGGCAGATTGATGGCTGGTAGTGGTTAGAATACCTAATGATGGTGGCCAGATTGCTGAGTAGTAGTGGTCAGGATACAAGCTGGTACTGGCCAGATTTTTGGCTGATGGTGATCAGGTCGCTGACTTGTAGTAGTCAGGGTACTGGCTGAGGAATGCCAGGTAATATGACTTGCTAGTAGTTGGCTGGTGGTGGCCAGATTGTTGGCTGGTAGTGGTCAGGATAGAGGCTGGTGCTGGCCAGATTGTGTGCAGGTAGTGTTCAGGGTACTGACTGGTAGTGACCAGGTTACTTTCTGGTAATGGCCAGATTGCAAGCTGGTGGTGGCCAGATTACTGTTTGGCAGTGGCTAGGTTTCTTGTTGGGAGTGGTCAGAAGGATGTACCACGTTTATTTGAACCAATGAACTGGTGTGAAAGCTAGACTTGCTGTGTCACCTAGTCTGAAAGTTGAGGCTGGCCACACCATGAAAACAATAAAATATTATTTCTATGCATTTCATTTAGTTTTACAAGGTACAGCATCATTTTTAGGACATTATGAAAATAACAGTGAAATATATTATTTATGTTTTGCTAAATTTTACTGAGCACTTAGCAAGAAATTGCAATGCAGATAAAGATTTATTGTTTGTATTGTAATTAATATTATTGTTTTCAGGGATCTTGTGGGTTGCAGGAGATGCAGAAAACCTTCCAATTAAAGAAGAATCGGTTGATGCATACACAATAGCTTTTGGAATTAGGAATGTCACAAGGGTTGAAAAGGTTGGACCTAGATCTATAGAAAGCTTACTTTAACCATCATACACTTTATGTCAACCCACTATTTCATGTAATATCTTGAATACAAATCTAATTTCAAATTATCTTCATTAGTTATAATCTTTGTTGCCAATTTGTGCTTTTCTTAACATAATGTAAGATGTATATACAGGTGATTTCATTTTGAATGCTATTAATTTTTTCGTGTGTATTGCCTTTTCCTCATTACAGTCTTATAATGTCTTTTTAATAAGTTACTTTTTTCTTATTTGTTTACTTATTGATTTATTTAACTTATATATTTTACTAGTTGTAGATCTTCAGGTCCTCAGACTGCCCAAGTGACAATATGAGTGGAATGATTATTATTAAAATGGATTTTGATGGAGTTAATTGATAGATTGAGTACATTACGTTGTTAATACATACTTTATCAGGTTGCATGAAGGAGAGATTATAAAGGTGGACTAACAGAGGAAAGGTCTAAAAGGGTACAGTTACAGATAAAGAAGTGATTTGAAAGGTGTACTAACAGAGGAAAGGACAAAAAGGGGTACAAGGAAGGTAGAGATTTGAAAGATGTATTGACAGAGGAAAGGACTTAGAGGGGTGCTAATGAAAATTGTGTGGGAGGGTTTAAAGTTTTTTTGCGTTCATGCTTCTTGTGTCTTGGAAGAACCGGGCCACCACCTTTTAATTCATTGAAAATACCTTAATTTCATCTTAGTTTTCAAATAGCTACAGTTTAAATGTTAAAGAAAACCAGCCACTTGATTAACATTACCTAAATTTTGTTCTCATCGCAGGCCCTAAGAGAAGCCAAAAGAGTGTTGGTTCCTGGAGGCAGGTTTCTCTGCTTAGAGTTTAGTAAAGTAGACAACCCTGCTCTTGAATGGTATGTTACCAACCAGTCAGTGAATAAGACTTGAATTGTTTGAAGCCTGTTAAACTTCTAGTCCATAATAAACTTGAGTGTTGTGTAGGCTGCTAGTCCAAGAATTAAACTAATGTGGTGTGTAGGCTGCTAGTCCAAGAATTAAACTTGATTGGTGTGTAGCCTTGGGTAAAACCTTAAAAAAATGGGAGAAAGCTTGCCAACTCATGAAATAACTAGAAGGGCATGTAACCTGCCAGTCCATGAATAAAACAATAAAAACATGAAATCGATTAAGGGATTTTAGTCCAAACTCAGCATTTTTTCTTTATATGTTGTCCATGTAAAAGTGCTAGTTTTACAACTCGTTTTAACTTTGGTAAAATCATGATCTTTCATAAAATTATTATTCTTATCTTTCTCACATTTGGGTAGTAAACTTTGTAGCTTTTGATTGACAACAGGCAAGGAAGTTATGTGACAGGAAATAACTCACACTTTGTTTTGTAGCTTTTTGAGTTTCGCAAATTTTTTGTTTGAAAAAGCACCAGTTCAAGTTTTAACCTAAACTGGTTCCCAGATTCTTTTGAAAACCTTAAAATATTTTTACAAGCAATTTCTTTTCAGAGTTCTGAAGAGCATTCTGCGTAACTTACGCACTAGGCCGTTAGCTCCACGCGGAGCATACATACATACGTGAGCTTTATTTATACTCGAATTTAAGAGTAGCTTTACAGAGCTTATGTCTTCGAGGAATAAAAAAAAAGTTGAAGTTGAATATTTACGTATGTACACTATTTAAAAATTTAAAAATTTATCAATTCAATATTGTTCAAGCTCGTAGTTCAGTATCTCTCGCCGGAAGTCAACGAAATTAGCAGTTCTTAATGTGTCCGGGAGAGAACTCCATAAACTAGCAGCTAAGTAAGAAAAGGAGTGGAGGCCATAAGTTGTTGTTTTAGGTTTCGGGAGAGAGAGAATGTAGTTGCCTCGTAAGTTATAAGAAGAAACCTAAACTTAAACATGTTATTTAAATATCCATCAATCATCATGGGCCATCAACCACTGAGCGCCAACACACCCGACTTTGGAACTTCTTACTTATCTTTGTCCACGTTATTTGCAATATAATCTCTGTGTCTCTGCTCCAACTGTCTTCTTGGTCACCCTCTTTTCCTTTCAATGTCTTGTGGGTTCCACGTTCAAACTTGCTTCATTATGCTGGTATTATCCCGTTATGTCCAAACCAACTTCATTTCCACCTCTCAATTTGTTTTACCAACGGTTCCTGATCTGGTCTCTGCCACACACTTTCGTTGGGGACCATATCTAACCAAAGTTCTGGTTCTGATCACTGTTTGTAGGTATCTGTTGGCAAAGTTCTGGAACTTCTGCTGGTTCTTCTTTGTTGTTACAGGTGGTATTGGCTCTCAGCATTTCGGTCTTTTTCTTGCTAGTTTTAAGGCTAGTTTTGCGGAGTTTGTTGCTAGCTGTGTCGATTTATCTGTCTCTGGTCGTGAGATAACAAAGCAAAGATGGTCAGCAGAGTTAAGGTCGTCCAGCTGTTCCCAGGGCCTCCATTGAACACCATTCTTTCAACCTGTATCATTGCTGTTCCTAGCCTTGCATAATTTAATGACCCTGGCCTTTGGTTCCTGGTTGGTGTAACCATGCTGGGCAGGTTCCTGGTGAAGGGGCAGTCAAGCACCTGTCCCTCCATGGTGGTGGTTTGGTGAGGGCTAGCACCCCCACCGTGTAAAAATAAATATATTGTTACAGAAACATCAAACACGGATACACTTACGCATTCCGCGGTAAAAGTTTTAATCCTTCGTGGAAAATATAGCAGGAACTCAAGTGTCTGGGGAATGATATGGCCTGCTTTATACTAAAACCGTGCTTGCAAAAAAGGACCTCTACCCAGGGTCTTCTCGGTCCGAATATCCTCTAATAATTACGTAATTGAAAAATCAGAAACAATTGGGTCTGATTAGAAATTGGGCCATATACATCAAGTTTTTGTTTGGATTTTGTTTTCAAGGCTGTACAAGAAATATTCTTTCGAAGTTATCCCTGTGATGGGTGAGGTCATAGCACAGGACTGGAGATCTTACCAGTATTTGGTTGAGAGCATCAGACAGTTTCCATGTCAGGTTTGTCACTTAATGCTAAGTTTTCTTACGTTTGGACCCTAAGAGCTCTCGTATTCTTAAGTTTTTGTATGAACGAATGCATTTTCGATCAAGGTGTTGATCATCTTCAGACAGGTCAAACTCTGACATAATGTAGTAATCTGGTTCATCGCGGCCAAGTAATTTTGGTATTTTGAGACAGAATTAGAAAGCATAAAAACAGGGTTTTATTCAGTTTATTTTCTTTAGCAGCAAAAGAAATATAGATCTTTGCCAGTTTATTTTTTTCTGCACAATTAGTATAACACTAAAGAAATTTCTATTTTCTCAAAAGAAATAGAAAAGTGTTTGAAGGCAAATACATATACTCGCTAAGAAAAAGAAAAACTTTTCTTTATTTTCTGTTTTCTTTATTTTGTTTTCTGTTTCCTATTTTCTGTTTTCTATTTTCTTTCTTATGAGTAGAACTTATATGTGAACAAATTACAAATGAAGTGTCAAAAGGTGAAATACTTAGTTCAAACATTTGATTGCTACAACTGACAGAATGAAAAAGTTTTTATAAGAAATACTCCGTAAATGCATAGGCAGCTTTGTTTTTATTGCTGAATAAAAAATGGTACAAGCTCATGTGCACGACGGCAGATTTAAATATTACATCAAAGTTTAAACTAAGGAACAAACTGACCTGCAACACTGTTGACAAGTTTACAATCGACACATCACAGGCGGCCAATTCAAAGGGTTCGAAATGAGTGACGAATTAGATTTCCAACAGTCGCTCTAAACTGAGTTTAAAAACCGACCAGAATTTTCTTAATTTTTGATAATGTTGCATGACCACACACGTGACAAAAGTCACTACGTAATTAACCTCGGGTCCAATAAAGTTGTTCGTTTTGACTGAATACAACATGGTGGCAGCGGTGTTCAAACCCGCTACAAACTGATTAAAAACACGCATTTAAACAACTTCAAATCACTTTATACTCCCAACTGTACATCCAAGAAAGGAACAACAGCCAATGAACAGAAGGACAGATTGAATTGAACTGCTGGAGGCAAAATAGGAGCAAGTTTGGCGCGACTTGAATTCACAGAAGAATTAGTCCGCTGGAACCTGCGAGTCCACGACGCACAGAAAACACAACAGACCTTATATACAGGAATTTCTACACACCGTAACAGCCTACCAGGAATACAGACAAAACAGGGATGTAGAACGCTTAATTTATCTATTCTTACATAACACTACGAAACTCATAGTAGAACAAGTTTAACCGGAACCAAGGCGTGACGAGACTTCGAACAATCAATAGAAGGAAAAGAAACGAAAACATCTCACAATATGGGCTCGGGAAGCTAGGTCATTGCCGTTGGAGACATCGTTTGCAATTTTTGACATTCAGAGACATTCAGAAACGCTAAAAACTTTCATAAATATTATATACAAGATGGACTCGGTGCAGTCCTACTACAAGTCGAGGCAGACGGAAATCGTCGCCCTATTGCCTATGCTTCACGCTCACTAACGGACACTGAAAAGAACTATGCAGTAATAGAGAAAGACGCATTAGCAGCCACTTGGGCTTGTGAGAAATTTTCTGCCTACATGACCGGGACAGCGTTCACTATCGAAACAGACCACAGACCGCTAGTCCCTTTGCTTTAAAGCACCGATCTTTCCAAGCTACCACCGAGAGTTCTACGATTTCGCCGTAGGATGGCCAAGTACTCACCTGAAGTCGTGTATGTAGATGGTTTGAAATCAGAGAACTGAAAACAACTACAGCAGCTGCAGTCACACGCCACATGTGCGAGATTTTCGCAGTGCACGGAATACCAGACATGGTTGCCTCGGACAATGGCCCCCAGTACTCCAGTGAAAGTTTCCAAGAGTTTGCTAAAGATTGGGGCTTCACCCACGTTACCTCCTCGCCATTACACCCACAAGCCAATGGCGAAGTCGAAAGGGCAGTACAAACTGCAAAGAACATCCTGGGGAAGAACACTAACCCATACCTGGGCCTACTCGCCTATCGGTCAGCTCCCCTGAAAAACGGTCCAACCCCAAGTGAGATCCTGATGAACAGGAAGTTGAGAACCAAACTACCGTCAGTACCAGAGACCCTCGTACGAAAAGAGATAGACAAGGAGAAAATGCTGAAAAAAGAGGAAGCCTACAGAAAGCGGTATACCAACAACTACAACACACGCCACTGGGCAGTTACGGCCGTGGTCACACTTGGTCCAGCGAATGCATGCTTTATCTTATTGTCATAGCTACCGTCTGCTAAAGTAAACTTTCAGTGTGACCTCAGATTTTATACGTTTACATTAGTCGTGCTTAGCTGAACACACGTGCAAATGATCATTAGCTTTAGTGTGTCAGATGTTATAAAAATCATGGAAGATCAAGAGAAGCAAACATTTTTTTTTCGTTATCATTCTCCTTACTCGACGACTCGACGTAATTTAAGGTTCACTATGCTGAGAAGAATGCAGGTTCGTAGGCGACAACAACTTTCTCTGTTACCAGCTTTAATCATGGCTGCAATTATAGAAGAAGAATTCCAGGAAAATGTTCTACACATTCGACGATTCTGGACGGTTCCTATGAACCAGCTGTGGTTTGAAACACTCTTGGCACGGAGCTACGTAGCCTGCGTAGCAGCTCTTGAGGGGACTGGGGCTTGGGCTCTCGAGGGACTGGGGCTTGGGCTCTCGAGGGACTCTACATAGAGTTTTTTTACTGGAAGCGTCATTTTAGAATGAGAAAAGCAACTTTTATGAAAATCGTTGAGCTTGTTGCACCTGGGATAAGGAAACAAGCAACCTTTCTACGAGCTGCTGTTTCTGTTGAGAAGAGAGTTGGAATGGCCGTTTGGAATACTTATCGTGCAGTGGGCACAACCGATTTGGCAATAGGACGAGTTCTGTGAATCAATAATCAATATCTACAAAAATTATTTCTCAGTAAATATAACTCCTAAGTAAGAAAAGAGATGAAATAAAAACAAAACAAAACAAGAAGGCGGCTGAAATATTATTTAACGAGGTTGCGAATTCTTCATTTAACGAAACCATTTATACGAGACCAGGAGAAGTATGGAGAGGTGAAAGAAAAACTTGCCAACCCAAGACCCTTCAAAGTGCTTACCGAGTCAGGCACAACAATCAGAAGGAACAGATGCGCCCTTATCCATACGGGACAAAGGACGACTCAGACAGACACAGATCCCCAGAACGTCCAAGCAAGCCCAACCTCCAACCAACCATCACAGCTCATTATGTCTAACACCGAGTCTCCCAAACCTGATCCCCCTCAGACTGTTCGTAGGTCAGGCAGATTGGCAAAACCCCTCAAACAACAATAGGTCTGCAAACATGCTGCATTCCTCCCAGGAGTTAAGAGTTGGTTTGTGTTTTTGAATGTAAAACGTTTCTTGTAAGCGTAAGATATTAAGGTCATTATCAAATGCGATGGTCTCGATTTAATTCCACTAGAGTTTTTGTTTTGGCAGGCGCAAATGCGCTTTTTTACGGAGCATAGATCATTTTTTTATGCGGTTATGAATAAAGCGTGTTGTGCTTCCGATGTAAAACTGATGGCATTTGTTGCATGTTAATTAGAAGACAGCGTTCCTAGCATACATGATTTGGTGTGTGCAATGGGGCAGTTGTTTCTAGTGCAGGTGCGTTTGGCGGTGTTGTTGGAGAGAGCTCGTCTGAAGGTGAATAATCGTTGTGCGATACGTATTGGTGTCCCTTCGTTTCGAAAGATGCTGGAGATTTTATGATTTAGCCGGTCGGAGATGAATGGAATCTTGAAATAGGACTATTCCGTGTTCGGGGATTGATGGTTTCTTTGGCGTTTCTGGAGGTGTTTTGTTTGTTCAATATTGTTTTACGGGTATCCGTTGATGTTGGTGTTTATCTAGAGTTGAGCATCTACCTTCTGGGGAAACAAAGCTTTAATTCTGGAATCCACTGCAAGTCATTTTGGTAAATTTTTGGTCTATATAGTAATTAAAGTTATTTAAATAAGAAAGACTTGAAACCCTTTTTTTGTCATCCCCAGGAAGAGTTTGCGACGATGATAGAAGATGCTGGTTTCTCATCTGTCACATACGAAAACCTATCGTGTGGTATTGCTGCAATACACTCTGGCTTCAAACTTTGACACTGATAAGCCGTCAGAAAAAACGATTATGGGTAAACTGCCGCTTGCAACCGAAATGAAAAATAGAAGTACCATAAAACCTCAACGTTAAAGCACTGGGCTTACGTAACTTGATTGGGCGTATCAGTAAACAGGGAGGCTTATATGAGGGTGGAAGAATAGAAATGGAACAAATTGCACGTTTCAATCAACAAGCTCATCTCCAGAGATGTTAAAAAATAATTTGTATGATGAGAAATTTGTGTTCTCAAACAAAAAAAAAGGGACAAGAAAAATAATGGCTGTTTACTGGTGACATGCTGAAAGAGTTAATTTTTTTCTAGAAACAGTGAAAGCTTAAAGTTTCATCTGCTTCGGTTTCCGTTTTCTTATCACGTTAACTTATTGATCATTTCAATGATAAAAGTACAACACGTGGTGCAAAAACTAACATTAAGAATCGGTTGTTCTACAGTTGATCAACGTTCATGATTGGACTTTGCTACCCGCTCTCAATGATAACGTAAGGCAAGATGGTACGTGTAACATTAGGTTATAGTAGGCCACTTTGCCAATACGAACTTTCATTCGTTCCAGTCCTTTGTGGGGGTAGAAAGACCAAGTTGTTGAAAAAGCCAGGTTGAAAGTACAGAAACACAGTCGCGCGTCGGGATAAAATGAAATATTTATTGAACTTAAAAAGGAATAATACCAGTTCCCATCCAGCTTCATTGTTTTTTTTAAGTTTCATGAATTTTACATTTTATCCCAACTCGCACATGTGTTTCTGAAATGTCAAACTGGCTTATTAATGAGACAAATTGTTGCAGAGCAATGCTAGTTTGCTCCCCACAAAGGACTAGAACAAGCAAAAATCTGCATAGGTGCATTAGGATACCCAACCTTCCGGCGACGGCGTTTTAGCTCAGGACAACTTTGCCAAGCTTCGAGCCTTCTTAACCTTTTTTAGCAATGTTTTGCTCACTGTAATGACATTTTTTTGAATAATAAAGGCAACAATCCTAAATTGGCTTATCCGTATTACCACTAAATTAAAATAACAATTTAATCTAAATTAAATTATTTTTTCAATGCTAAATGAAATAAACCACGAAACATGGTCACTCCGAGTCTCCGAATTTCAACTCTAATGCTCACAGTAAGAGTGCGTCAAAAATTGATGTCACAAAATTAAAGGTTGTTTTACAATATTTGTTCCTAGCAGGCCGTGCATCAGAGTTCCCAGTATATGTCACCAGGTTGAATCATATGCATTGAATATTAGTTTGAAAAAGTCTCAAACCACATCAAACTTTTGTAAACAATAATTTTCTAGGATGCATACCCCCCAACCAAAATTGTGCACTTCCAAAGTCAAACAGTAGTTGCTTGAAAACACCTCCCAGTTGAATCAGATTCACCCAGACAAAAGTTAATTGAGGGCTGTCTAACTTACAATGGTTGTTTCAAAAAAACGTTTGAGGAAAACACAAATCTCTTTTAAATGCAAATGCTTTTTAAACTAAAGGAAAATATTTACCATAGGTAGGCCCTGACAACATAATAAGCTGACACAAACACACAGCTGTATCAATTCCCTTTTTATTTCTCAAATTAACTTCGAACTTCCTTGCTTTGGTTAGCCTGCAATGAAAATGGTTAGTAACAACCCACTTGATCCCAACAAGATTCAAAAGTAAATTTCTTAACTCAAAAATCTTACAAACCCAAATCCTATCAGAAATAAAAATAGCTCCAGTTTCTAAGTGTCTAACAAAACTATAACAAGGAAATAGATGCCAAAAATTAAAAACATTTTTTTGAAGGCCCTTGTCATACCACCTTTTTGAATATTCCAACTTGTGCAATCCAACGATTCTTTTATATCAAAAACTGGTCATGCCAGCTCTTGTTGATAGGAAATACTTTTATCCCATGATCTCATTGTTCTTTCCCTGAATCCAAATTAACTAGAAATCCTGGCTTCCTTCCTTTGTTTTAAGATGTGAAGTTTGGTTCATCCTTAAATCCCTATTCTATCCCTCTCAATGAATGCAAGTGTTTGATTTCCTGTGCCGATTGAGTGAATCCTCTCCAGAAACAGAAAGAATGAATCCTTATCTGTTATGGCAAAATAAGTCAATCAGTATGATTAACACAACTTTCTCACCCAACTTAAACATCAACACAAAAGATGTAAAACACTGTGTTGCATATCACATCAAGGCTAATAGATTGTGAATAATGAAAGGTAACAGTTGCCAGTGTTACTTGAAAGTTTTATACAAGAAACAAAGTCTGATTACAAGCCATTGAAATATCTCAAAACTGGATGTCAATCCTAATGAAGAAAGTGAAAAATAAACCAAAGTAACTTGTTTTGAAATTTACAAACTTCAGGTTCAGACCTCTTTTATGTGCAAGTAATTTTAACAAGTTTAGAACAGTTTATCAAAATTAAACTGGTATCTGTTTCGATGGCATACCATTTTCAACTGATCCATCGATTTCCACATCCTGAATGCCATTCAAAGTCGAAATCCTACTGTGATTCCATTCCTGAAAATCTGATCCATTCAGTTGTTTCCACATTCCTTTTGTGAAATGAGGAAATTGCTATGCTCCAAAATGTGAAATGCTCATTTCCTAGCCATTCCATTGAATCCTTATCAAATGCAATGGACATCCAGAAACTATCTGGAAGAAAACATTGAAATGTCTTAAATCTTCAACAATGTTCAAAGAATTTCTTACTCTCTAGTTGTGCTTTGAAAATTTGAGCAGTAACTATTTCTTCTGAAAGAAATCTACAGTTAATGAATCTGGATTTACATACTGCCTACAGGGAAGATACAATCAAGTCAAAACTTACAAAACAATGGGTTATACTAGACAAAAGGTCACACATTTACTTCCAATACATTTAGTAAGCTTGAAAGAAACTTTCTTAAAGTCTGTTTTTTTAAAAATGTCTCATTAAGGCACAAACAACATAGTTTAAATCAAGACTTCAATTTCAACCACCAGTCAAGGTAGATTTATCTGCCACTTGAGTGGGAACGAGATCTTGATCGAGAACGTCTTGGTGAAGCAGATCTCTTAGGTGACCTTGAGTATGACCGTCTTGCACTTCGAGATCTTGACCTTGAACGACTGTAAGATCTTCGAGGGGACCTGCTCCTTGACCGAGAACGGCTGTAACTGCGGGAGTAGCGCAGATTTTCGGCTGCTTTTACTCTTATGTACGACACCTCACCCTATAAATTTAAATAATAAAAGCATTAAAAACTACAAAAGATTATTCTTAATGTCAAACTTAAAAACAAAACTAATTAACATTAGTTACATCTTACCTCATGTGAACGGAACTTGCTGTCATCCAAGTTCTTGATGGCAAACTTCATGTCATCTCGAAGCTGAAATTCCACTATTCCTGTCCCATCCTTGTACACATCAGTATACAGAACATCACCTGCTTCTCGCATGTGGTCTTTTAAATCTTGCCAGCTACCAGTTGGTGGTAGTCCTGAGACTAGCACTTGATACTGAGAGTGTCTTGGGGGTGGTCCTCTACTTCGGCCCCCTCCTCCATAGCCACCAGATCTTCCTCCTCCCCCACCAAAATTCCGGTTGCTGCCTCCCCCCCCACGGTCTCGCGATCCTCTCGGGTACTCCGCGCGTATCCGATGACCTTCAAACTCGTATCCATCTCTTCCTCTCACTGCATCTTCGGCATCCCTTCAACGCAAAAAAAGTTTTATGAAAATCTTTCCGTGTGCTTTTTTGGTCTTGATTATTCTCATTTGATTAGCGAGGTAAATGCGGTTTAAGATACACTTTATCCAATACCAAACCGAATCTTCAATAATAAAGAACCGAAGCGGTCGACTCCCGAATTCAACTCCAACGAGGCACAAGCCTACTTTTCCGCTAACCCATAACATGAAAACCGACGTAAACTTATCGATTTTTCATTGTTGCAAAGGAAAAATGGGAAAGAGAATCAGATATATGCTTTTGACAACAACTGGAGCTAAACAAGATGGTATCGAAGGTTGTCAGAAGATAAAAAATTGGAGGAAAACAGCCCCGTTAGAAACTGGTTCTAAGTATTTTTTTGCTGAACTGACATTAAGAAACCGCGTCGTTAGTAATCCAAGGCAAAATACATAAAACCATAAACAACATTAACTTACCGTGGATCTTCGAACTCGACAAACGCAAATGGTGGACCCGCGCCACGTCGATTCTTCAAGTCGATATCGGCTATATGGCCGTACTTGTAGAAGATTTCTTCTAAATCTCGCTCTCTTATATCATTCGGAAGGTTTCCAACATAAATACGACAGTCGTTGTTGTTACTTCTATTCATAGTTCGCTTAAACTTAGTCTAAATTGCACAATAAACCAGGACAACTTTAATCTTTTGACGAAGACGCGGAAAAGGCATGGAAGAAGCACGCGTTCTTTGATATACGTCATAAAAACAATCGGGGTGGCCCTACCCCTGGAAAATCAGCCAATGACGCAAAACGGCCGCTACGTGTGCATGTGCCAAATGATTTTAAAGCCCGGCGCACACGAGAGAAAACGGCTGAGCAAAAAGTCTCGCGAGGCTGTTAGCCCAGCTGTTTCCTCCTGTGTGCGCGTAAATTTTGATGAGATTTTTGCCTCGCGAGGTCGTGAGACAAATATCTGTCATGTTTGATAATTTTGCCTCACCAAAATTTACGCGCACATGGGAGAAAAAAGCTGAGTTAACGGCTAGCTCGCGAGACTTTTTGCTCAGCCGTTTCCTCTCGTGTGTGCCGGGCTTAAAGAAAAGCAAAATTTAGAAATCAAAGAGGTTTTAAAAAAAAAATTGTTTGACACTGATTTTGAAATTAGACTAAGACGTTTCGAGCGTGTTAGCTTCGCTCTTCCTCAGTTATAAATTAGGCAGCATCTTGTCAGACGAATGAACAAATAAACCAAACGAGTCTTCATGTTTCACACATTTGTTTTCAGGAAAAGTTCATGAAATAAGCTTTTAAGATAAAGTGTGCACGAATTTTTTTCTTGAACATTTTTTGTCATTACGGCTGCTTGGCCGTGTGGAGCCTGTGGCCACTGCATGCAACGCACTAGACTAGTGCTAGTCCCTTCAGGTTCGCCCTCCTCTATAATGGAGGGGGAAGATGACATAAAGATTTTCAGCCCATTTCTTTCTTTAGCAGACGAACTTATAGACTATATTTTAACGTGTGAGCTCATTAGTCATCAAGATGTTTGCAGGTTTGCTGCAGTTTGCCGTAGATTCAATGCAGTTGCGACAGCCAACGAGCTATGGCGAAAGAAAGCGCATCAGAGGTTTTTAATTTGTTGTTGTTTTGACTGTGACCTTTTGTCCTTTGTTACTTTTCTGCTTTGCTTTTCGTTTAAATTCTAGCTTATTAAGTTATACAAACAAGAGTTGAATTTGTCTGACAAATGTGGAAATGGGGCATTTATCTCAGTTTTGTTGCAAAATCAAACATGCTTTCTAGCTGTCCATAGTTTCCTTTTTCCATGGGCATAGTTGTTTTCCGTAGTTGTCTTCCCCAGATGTGGGTAAAGAGGGTTTAGGGGTATGGTCTGATGATGTACCCTTTAGCAGAAGTGATATCAAGCAGTACATAGATCTGCAAACTATTCATATCATCAAATCCTAGGTGGAAGGTGTGGAAGCTTTGCCTACCAAGAGACAGCTTGTGGATGAAGGCTTACCAGCTCAGGCTATATACTGACAATAAAGTTAAGGAGCTTCTGGCAAGAATGGCAAGAGAGTGTTACACAAAACCTGAGGTACAGTCAGAATTGTATGATGCTTGCATGCAGTTGGTTGAAGAGAGTGATGGAAAATATTCAACATATGTTGAAGATACTTTGGACGTGCTAACCATGGGCGACATCAGGTATACAAGTACCAAGTGTGTTATTAATAACTAAATATTAAGTAACAGTGTCTCCCAGCTCCATAATTCCATTTTGAAAGTATGTTGTATGTAGGTAGTCTCTTCATGCTTACATGATCTTGCTCGGACAGCCTATCTTACAGAACTCATTAATGTCTATTTAAACTGAAGAGAACTTTGCCTTCATCATTTAAAGCAAGGAAACTTGAAACTGTAAAATTTAATACCAAGATTTATGGCCTTCGCTCTTTTCCTGTTCGTGCTCCTTACCTCCAGAATGATTTACCTGAAAACATTAGATCTGTGCGTAGTCTCTCCACATTTAAATCTCAGCTTAAGGCTCATCTCTTTAATCTTGCTTTTAATTTATGATAGAATTTAGTAATTGATAGTTTTAGTAATGGTTTATGTGTTTTTGATTTATCTACTTAGTAAATTGTATTATTGTAGTTAATATACATATTAGTTTGTAGTTAGTATTAAGTTTTAGTTTAGTTTAATTAGTGATATAATAGTTATATAATTATACCAACCCTAGTTTTATATTAGTTTTCAGTCTAAAAATATTGTAAAGCACTTAGAGCATATATGTAAGCACTTTATAAATGTGTATTATTATTATTATTAATTTGATGTCTTGGAGTGTGTTTTGTGCTAAAAAAATACAAAGAACATGGGGCCAAAACAATATGGAGTAAAATGAGTTTACTCTTGTCAGAGACAAAAATGAAACACATATCAGGTCATCATCTGGGAACCATCAATCAGTATGTGCCAGGACATGAACTGAGCCTATTGTGAAAGCACATGATAACAAGTTTGTTGCTGTGTAGCTTTTTTGCTCACAATTTGTGAATTAAAACAACCTTGGCCAAGTCTAACTGAAGCAAATAGAATTTGATGGCATCAGGGAGGCAGAAATATCTGAGCTTTTGCAAATATGTGTTTTTCATGTATTTAGTAAATTTACTCCAACCTTCTCTGTGACTGGCTAATATTGGGTAACATGGAGAAAGATCTCAGAGTTTGGGTGAATGACAGCCTCACCTGGTCCCATCAAGTCAGCAAGCAGTGCAACAAAGCCAACCGAGCACTTGCATTTCTTAGGAGAAATACTAGAGCCATACGTAACATCAGTTTAAGAAGAACAATGTATCTTGCACTCATGCGTCCCAATCTAGGATACGCTACCCAGGTGTGGGCCCCTCAGACCAAAACTCTAATAAGAAAGGTCGAGAATTTACAGCGGCGGGCATCCAAGAATATACTAAATCTTCCATTTGTCCGCAATTCAACATACAGTGAGCAATTAGTAAAACTGAACATGCTCCCATTGAGTTTCTGGCACGAATACCTTGACGCAACATTTCTGTTTAAAATCATACACAGGCAAGTCAACATTGATCCTGATCTCATCCCAAGGTGTTGCAACTCCACCCGTGCCACAAGATCAAATAGCTCCAGCCGACTAAAATTTTATATTAGAAGATGCAAGACCTCCACCTTCCAAAAATCATACTTAAACAGATCAATACGAACATGGAACTTTCTCGCTGACATTCTCATTTTTGAAACCCCAAAAATGTGCACCTTTCAGCCCTCTTTAATTATTGATTATTATCTGCCTGCTGTTCAATATATGTATGATCCTGATGATCCTTGTACATGGAAAACAATCTGCCTATCATGTAATAGAACACACAGTCTTAGAAAAAAAAACTCCCTTGCTGTTTCTAACTTTTATTCATAATTCTTATTCTTAGTTCCTTTTAATTTAACTTAATATCTGGGTCCGCAATAATTGGCTGCATGGCTGTTGCGGGTGCCCTGCCAAGTTATTTATTATCCTTCTTACTATATTCTTTTTTTGTGTGTGTGTTGTTATTTGTTAATAGCAAAGCAAATAAATAAAAATATGATATGATTTTAACTGTCAAACATGTGATTTGTAGCAAATGTGTATTTGTTTAAGAATTTTCAGTCCCGAGGCTGTTAAGTCATTCTGAAGTACAACATTTACATATGTTTGTGAGTTATGTACTAAACCACTTGGGTTTTGCTGTTATGCCTCCCTATCCCACCAGTTCTTGCCCAGAACCCTGAACCCCACCTCTGTACCATGGGTTCTTTCTCTTCTTGATATTGTCATGGTATCTACATTTTGTTTTTCTTAATTTTAAGGAAACTGAATCTCACTGACAGATACTTTGCTGAAAGAGTTTTATCCAAAGTAAAAATAGAACAGTTGAAAAAAGAATGGAGGAAACTTCTTACCTTACCTGAGCATGAACAGCAACTTGAGAAAGGTAATTAACAGAGTGATGTCCTTTCAGCTAATTTACTTAACTACATAGGCTGCCACACACTATACAATTTGAAAGGCCTCAATATTTTTGGGGGAATCCTTGCAATTGTGATTTTGCTCTTCTTTGGATAATGTGTGAAATAGTTCAGACAACCTATCAGTCACAGTACTGCCACACTGTAGCTAACAATGTCTGATCAGAGGTTTTCGTGTCTAGTTTGTCAGATCTTCCTTCATGCCAAAAACTTGTGTCTGATCTTTGGCTCTAACTGCCACACACAGCCATCACAGACAAAACCCTGGGCTCTTCTGATGAAAAATCTTGTAGTGTTGGCAGCCTTTGATAGGCAACCAAGGTTTGAGTTGATCAACCACAGTTCTAGAGCAAATATGCCCACAGCTCTTAGACTTGTTATGTGTCTGACCTAATTGATATAAAAAAGACTTTCTAAGAGCATACAGTTGGGCCACACTACACAACCAAAGAATCTGAGGCTTAAACTTATTGTACAACACCTACAAACAAGACTAGACTATGATCAGTAACACAATCAAAATAAATTATCATTGAAAAAACTATCTAGTAAACACACATGATATGTTATATTGCTAAATATTCAATGTGATTAGAGAATCAGTTAACGTCTGTTGACTTGTCTTGTTAAGCGATCGCAATATTGCTACCATGTTGTTACTTTGAATGCAGCTTATACTGCGGTGAACCAAAAAGCTTTTTTGTTTGCAGAAAGACTTGTTCTAAGTATTTTCTTCAACATCTTGAGGCTGAACATGCATATGTTGATGCTGAGCATAATAAATCCTTCCAGTAGAGCAAATGTTTCTTCTTCATAGTGAACTATCGGAACATGTGACTGCTATGACATAGCGTTAGGGGTAACTTGGTTGAACAATCCATGTTGCTGTTCCCTAATGCAACATAACTGATCGGCAAAAAGGTAAACCTAAAGTTGGGCCCCTATATGGGTAGCCCAACCAATAATCAATCATCAAAGGTCATTCACAAGGCAATCAATATTGAATCACATCTTGACTGTTTTGTTGCTCTCAGAATTGATTTGTATCTTGATCTTCTACCTGAACTTTGTGCAAAAATAGAGAACCGTGAACATTTGTCATGGTGCTTATAATTAGGATGCTGCACATGCTCTGAAGCAGTTGATGAAGAATAATTGGTAAAACCTTTTGTAAGACTATTGGATCATGATCTTTGGGTTGGTGCTTCTTGTACTCTCTTTTGATAAACACTTTTATTTGTTATACCTTATCAAAAGAGTCGGTAAGAACTCTAGCTGTACAGTATAGGCAAATTTTTACTTAAACTCATCATCACTTCTAACATGAAGTGGTTTTATACTTTGCAGGGGCAATTTTGCTAGCAAAATGGATTAACCATAAAGACAATATTGACGAAGAAAAAGTTGTGTCTGAGCTGGATAGTATTGCTTGTAGGGTGAAAGAATACTTGGTAGAAAGAAGACGAGACACAGAAGATCATGTTGAAACAAGCAAAGATTACTGCCCTTCAAGAAACAATTTTGCTACTGTTGAAATACTGAAAGGCATTAAGCATGTCATGTTCAAGGAAATGGCATTTAATGGGAACTCAGATGACTATTATAACATAAAAAATTCTTTGATTCATGAAGTGAGTTGCTACAATTATAATTATTAATGTTAGCTAGAGTGTAGTGCTTGCTTATTTAAAATTTTGTTTAACATTTCAATGATTGATTTTTTCGGTCGTCCCATAAACCCTGATGGCTGAAATTTGCATTGGGCAACTGCTTTGAAGCACTTTAGCAAGACTTCCTTTGAATGACTAAATATTGCAAATTTTATTTTGTTAAAGTGC
Organism: Hydrozoanthus tunicans; assembly: GCA_026413305.1. Taxonomy (NCBI): domain Eukaryota; kingdom Metazoa; phylum Cnidaria; class Anthozoa; order Zoantharia; family Hydrozoanthidae; genus Hydrozoanthus; species Hydrozoanthus tunicans. The sequence goes on from JAOBAT010085973.1 coordinate 45,811, forward strand.
TATGAGCAAAACTCTAACTACTATCATTTAACAGAGTGATGTCCATATATCAGCATTGATAAAAAAATGTTAAATTTAACATATTTATTATTATGGAAGAAATTTGACATGCTGCAGGCTGTAAATGTTCAATCTTAAAGAATGGCAGGAAATGTTGCACACCCTTGCCATGTATGTGAGCATCAATGAAAATGTTTTCATGAGTGTGGGGTGCTTAATAATTGGAGGAAAATTTAAAACCTATTCACCTTTAATCATCTTTAACCTACTCAAAAAGAAGCAGTTCGCATGGCTCAAGAGACAGCTTTGAAATAATATATTCTGCAACCACTGCACCATTTGGAAATTAATTACACTAAATAACAATAAACTATTATACTATGCTAGTTTCATTCTGACAAAACATTTTGTAAATAACCTGGCTGTAAACTGAGTTCAAGATTTTGCCAGTCAAAATTTAAAATATACATGGCCTTTAAGCATAAAGACTAGATCTAGAGGTCACTAGTTTATGAGAGCTGGACTCATAGATTCTCATGTTTTTAAGTTTCTTACCTAAAAATGATTCTAGTCATGACAAATGATAATAATTATAACATACTTGTTCAAACTTATTTAAGAAGAACCCGGTCTAGCTGAAACTTACAAGTCATGAGAGGTTATTCCACTTGAATGGCTGTGGATGTGACTGAGAGCATGTGTCGCGTCAAAAAGGCACTGCTGTCTTCACTGCCTTTACAAATCTTTTGGTACAGCCAGTGTTTGTTTTGAAATTTCAAAACAAGAACCCAGAAAGTAAAACTTGAGATTGTTATCATAAGTTTCCAAAAGTAATTACTGGGATAATCCAATTAAAACTATTAAATGCAAAACGATTGAAAATTTCCTCAAAATGACTAATAATTGTATTTTTAAATGCCGCTAAAAATGGGGGAAAGCACAAAATTGGAGGGGTACATAAATTAGAACATTTAGTACAGTATACATTATTTAAACAAATAATTAACAAATATGCATAAATAGTTTTAAGTATAATATTCATTGTGTTTTGCCACAATTTTTGTGGGATGACATCAACTTTTGTGAGACAACCACAAATGAAGCCCTTGGTTACCCCACGTATAACCACAATATTTTCTTAAAATGGAACACTGTGTTCATTAAAATTTAAATGATTTAAAAACTGCAATTGACTTGAAGGTGACCAATAAAAGATAGTTTAATTTTGTTAGCTTTGTCTTTTTTGAAAAACAATATACTTCTAATACAATCGCAATTATTAAATTTATATATCTCATAACCATTGTCACAATCTCTACTCTAACTTGTGGTTATCAGTGAATGCTGTTTCTTTTTTCAGTTGGTTTTTAAAGCCATATGCTTAGATTACCATTTTACATTTTTTTTAAGACATGCAGTTTCCTTTTTAGACCCTATACTCAACATTATTTTTTCATCTTAACTGCTAGCTGGTAGTATTTAACATGTACTGTGCATATGAAAATCATGCTTTGTGTGTATTAGATTGAGCAACAGGTTACCATTAATTTTGACAAAAAATGAACACTTTGCACACTTTAAAACAATAGTATGAAGAATCATTTGACCACCAAACTTCATTCTTTCAGGTCCTGAAAAACAGGAAAGGTATTCCCATCTCACTTTCTGTTGTGTTTGTGGCAATAGCAAGAAGGCTTAATCTAAAAGTGGAACCGGTTGGTTATCAAGCACTCTTTTTGGAATACTTATCTATAATGGTGTTAGTTATAGAATGATACGTCAATATAATGCAGTCAATCATGTTAAAAAAGGGCTTTGCAAATATTTGAGTAAAAGATCATTTCAAACCAATATGGCCCTGTATACTTCTTGCATGCTTTTTAAGAAACAACATGTTCAAATTTTTTTCTTCAGTTTTCATGTCCAAAGTAAAATCTCAGAGTTTTTGCCTAGATGTTCCTTTGTCATCTTTGCATGAAACCCCAGAAAACCAAAACATATGACATCAAAAAGGACTTCATTTGACATGGACAAAAGTTTACCTAGATTTAATTTGTTGGTTATTACAAACCAACAAACTGGTTTCATCAAGTTATATCCGAAATAAGATTCCTTAGTTTTTTTGCCTAGTTATTATTTTGCAATCTTTGTATCAAATCCCAGGAGAGCAATACCAACAAAACGTAAAAGAAAGGACAAAAGTTTGCTAATCTCAATTGTACTGTCTTAACTATAGCTAGGAAGCCATTAATCTTTTTTTAATTTATTTCGCTTTGTTCAAGGTTAACTTCCCAAGACACTTTCTCTTGAGGTGTAGAAGAAGTAAAGGAGAACCGTAAGTTGTAAAGTTTAATGCTTGCCAATTGTAATCAATTTTTATCAACTACAACATTCTTGAAAATTGATTAAAATCCATGAAGTCCAGAAAAGATGGATGAGGCTCTTGAAAATCTTGGAATGGATGCATTATTTTAGCTTCACTGTAACAAAATTTTGAAACAAAAGGCCCTTAATTTGCTTCTAAAAAATCTTCAAAATTCTTTACCACTTTAAAGTGGAAAGCAATGCATGATCATAATCATTGTGTTTATTGTCTGGAATAATAATAATAATAATAATAATAGTAATAATAATATTGAATTATTTATAGAGCATTTAATCTAAACTAGAAGTGCTTGACAAGAAAGATACAAGTGTAAGATAAATAATAATTATATGAAACGAAACATGAAAAACAAACAATGAGCACAGCATACTACATAGTTCCTGTACTTGTGAAAGGGGTGTATCGAGAACCCAGAACCCTGAAAAACCCAGACCTTTTGATGTATCGAAAACCTAGACCCTCGAAAAACCCAGACCTTCGGATGTATCGAAAACCCAGACCCCTGAAAAACCCAGACCTTCCGATGTATTGAAAACCCAGACCCTTGGATTGCTAGCACGATGGCCGAGAAGGGTCACTACCAAGGAACTTGCTTCAAAAAACTTTATGGGACGCACCTTTACTTTAAATAATTTCGGGACCAGCAACTTTGCTTTGACTAATTTTTGGACTCAACTTTACTTCAAAATTATTGTCTGGAAGCAACTTCACTTTAAATAATTTTGGGACTGGCAACTTCGCTTTGAATAATTTCTTGACTCAACTTCACTTTAAAATTGTCTGGAAGCAACTTCACTTTAAGTAATTTCAATACCGGCAACTTTGCTTTGAACAATTTCTGGACTCAACTCACTTTAAAATTCTCTGGAAGCAACTTCACTTTAAATAATTTCGGGACCGGCAACTTCGCTTTGAATAATTTCTGGACTGCAACTTCACTTTGAATAATTTCGGGACCGGCAACAAATCATTTGAGATAAATGACATTGTTGATGCAATTTAAAAAAGTAACCTAAAAATCTGGTTTTGGATCTTGCAATTACTTTCGTGTTGACAGTCTGGATTTATTTACAACAGGAAAGCTGTCATAGTGTGTCAAGAAAAGCGAGTCTACACAGACAAGGAAAAACTACCTTGTAAAACGATATGTTATAAATTAAAATTGCTTTTAGATTTTAAACTGTGTTTAAGTGTTCTTTTTAGCTGAAAACATGTGGTTCACGGGGTTTTAATACGACTGACGAAAGAGAGGTGGGTTCAAGTATTTTTCAAACATTTGTCTCGGCCAGATTGTTAGCAGAACCGTCGGACTTGACTTGTTTGCGAGTTTTATCAATCTTTGTTCCCAAAGATTTATTCTCACTTTTAGTTTGAAGACCTTGAGCAGCTACCGCTCATTCAGGACCACTTTGTTTAGAATTATATATGATTTTTAGGTTACTTCTTTAGGTTGCATCAACAATGTCATTTATCTCAAATGATTTGTTGCCCGTCCCGAAGTTGCTTAAAGTGATGCTGCTTCCAGACAATTTTAAAGTGAAGTTGAGTCCTGAAATTATTCAAGGCGAAGTTGCCGGTCCCAAAATTATTTAAAGTGAAGTTGCATCCCAAAAGATTTTGTTGAAGCGAGTTGCTTTGTAGTGACCCTTCTCAGCCATTGCACGGTGAACAAACAAAACAAGAAACAGCGAAACAATGGAACTCCACATCTTATGTAGTACCGTCAGTGCTCACAGATGATTGCCAAATACTGCAAACAAAAGCACTTTAGTACCCTAGCTGCAGGTTGCTTCGAAAACTTGATTTGTGTGCATGTGGTGAACAACATTAGAGTTATTACTATAGTTCTGTTTTTGAAGTTTAAAACACAAACGAAATGGCAGCACCATTCAAGCTGCCAACTTTAAAAAGACAAAAAAAAATCCTTTCCAGCAGTGCCCAGGGCATACCGCAATTCAACTGCAACAAGCTACCCATTTTTAGGCACATTGGAAGGGGAACCTTTGGAGAGGTGTTTTTGACCACTTACGATCAGTGTGACGGCCACACAGAGGAGGTAGAGGTTAAACGAATGATTTGTGTTCAAGAAAGAGAGGCCGATCAGCCAAAGGCGAAGAATGCGGCCATTACAGTTGTCAGATCGAATTTCCTCGAAGGCAACTTAATAGCCCCATACAATACAGTGTTGTCACATGTGGGGAAGTGGGAGTATCCCTCTCCTAAAGATTCTAGACGCTTAGTTCCATCTGCACAGCAAACCACCAAGTATTACTGCGTAAAGCGTAAATGCATCAAGATCATTTCCCATACTTCTGTTGGTCTTCCAAGTCAGAGATCGCTTGCGACAATCCCACCTCAACCTACTACAAGTGAAAGTAATGGCACGCGATAGGTGCACTCGTAAAAGAAGGTTGTGCAGCCCTGTGTCAAAAAGTGAGTAGGCCAAAACAATGCTACAAATCAGAGAAACTTGTTTGTTGAATTAATTGCTGTTTATGACTCAGATACAGTAGTATCATTAGATAATCACATTCCCATAAACTGAAAAAGTGGTATATAAAAATTAATTTGTTTTCGTTCAAGCCTTAGGGTAGTAAAAACACGAGCTGTCGGAAAAAGGAAGGCAAAAATTTTAAACGACTCGCATCGTAGACAGAAGTCAAAAAGTTGCAATTGTTGTTTAGTGCTTGGTTTTTCATCAGTTTCAAGCTCATTTGTTGTTGTTGTAGTAGTGGTTGTTTCATATAAAGAACAGTCCAGCCTCTTATGGTTGGAGAGAGTTTTTTTAAATTTGGTTTTCCCGTTTGTTATTAGAACTTTTGTCAAAAATTATCGCAAATTGAAATGTCACAAATACATAGATACATATTATGAAAGGGATACAGTTCATTGTGTGCATGGTTTTCAGTATTAATGAAGAATTATTTTTCCGTGACTAGGGATTGACACAAGCTTGTCAATTTTGTGCAGAAATTACGAAATAACAAAACGATGCTTATCCATGCAAAGTAAAGTTATTACAGTATTTTCGAAGTATTTGGTGGAGTGTTAATTCGTGAAAATTTACCATAACAAAATCTTAGACTAGCCTGTGAACAAGCTCTTGGTTGGTGAGAACAAGGAAGACTCGAGGAAAATTAGAAAAACAAATCTTTAAACGGGCTGTTCGATGTGTCTAAAAATGTTTTAAAACGCAAACTAATCTCTATGTCAACATCTTTTCTATTGCCGGTGTTTAATTAAACAAGAGGGTTTTTCAGGGGTCTAGGTTTTCGATACATCCGAAAGGTCTGGGATTTTCAGGGGTCTGGGTTTTCAATACATCCGAGGGTCTGGGTTTTTTATACATCCGAGGGTCTGGGTTTTTCGGGGGTCTTGGTTTTCGATACATCCGAGGGTCTGGGTTTTTTGGGGGTCAGAGTTTTTTGTTTTCGAGGTCTGGGCTTTCGATACACCCCTTGTGAAAGTGGTTTTGTCCTCAAACGTTTTACCATACCACCATGGATACCAGTGAATTATACACTGAAATAAAAACTCAACTTAGACCGAATTGACTCTTTTTGCAAAAAAATTGTCCCTTAGGACAGAAACTTGGAGTTGCGAAACTTGACTTTATTGACATTTATAATCTGTTACTGTTATATCTAATATTACAATATTGTACGTTTGGTTATCTGGTTGCTGTGAGCCTGCCAAGTGGTCAGTAGTATCACATTCATGGCGGCCATCTTTGTTGTAAATCAGAGCTCAAGATTTATGTTGATTAAAACCTAGTTTTCAGGTTATCCCGCCATTTACTTTCATTGCAAACATTTAAAAAATAAGAATGCACAAGAGTCTGGCTGAGTTAATTACAAAGTCCTATCACAGATAAGCTCAGCTCCGAAAATTTGTTTCTTATGAGAACTATTTGTTTTAAATTGTACAAAATTGACTATCGTCATGGGTGTATTTGGATAATGCTAACTTATACGTAATTATTAACAAAACTCTTTTAAAGAGAAACTGATTTCATGGATACCAATATATACAGTGAACATAAGTGAAGTAAAACCGGGGATATCAAAATAATGATTAATATAAAAAAAATAATTATGAAAAGTCTAGTAACAGTAATAATAGTAATAACAATAATAATAACACTTCGTCTCTTGTTGTATGCAGGTAGTGTAAGGACGAGACAAATAACAAGATGAATTTATTTTGTTCATTTGGATGGATGAGCGAGGGCAAACATTTATAGTTCGTCTGGTTGTTCATCTCCAGTATAAAGATGGGCACAAGACGTGTATTACCAGTTTTAGTGCATCTTTCAAGACTAATTTTTTAGGCAACTCTGTTTAGACGCATAATGTGTCTTGTACCCGTCTTTATACTGGAGACACAAAACTAGAAAATTAAACTACAAAAGTTTTCCTAGTTCATCCAGACGACTATTTTGGTCTTTAGATTAAACAGGGTGTTGTTTTTATTGTTATAATCATCATCATTTTCGATAGCTAGCTTTCTTTGGGGGAGGCTTTGATGGCCAGTTTTACAGGCTGCTGCTTAAGTGTACTGCTTGAAAACTACTGATAATAGATATGCGAGAACACTCCATTGCATTAACAATGTTACTTTGACTGTTTTTATTAGTCAACCCGAAAACAAGGATACGCTTACTTGTCATTGGACATTGAGTTGGAAGCTAATACAGTACTGCACACTCAGTCACTTTTTTTTAAATTTCATTTTCTGATTTTAAAAAAAATGCTGATGCAAACTCAAATTAACCGTCCTGTCTGGTATGTCAGCAAATAAACATGTAAGAACAAATGCCTTTTTATTAGTTTTGATTAAGAAATAGTTCACAGTTTTAGTACAATAAATACAATACAATGATAATTTATTGTACCCTAATTCATACTTAATACAGTTTTTTTTAAAAGAAATTACATTATATAGGGCACCAGCTTCCAAGAATAATTTAAAAGCTAAAAATGTTTATCTTGTTACTTAAGGATCGATGCACTTAGGAAATTGGGAGAGCACGAGAGAAGCGTTTGAGTAGCACACAGAAAGCCGAGTTCTTCTCAATTTTTTCGAACTATTCGTGCTTTCCAAGTGCATCCATAATATGACCGTGATAAACATACAAAAACCATGAACTTTTTCTTTTAAAACATTTAGGTGCTTAGTGCAAGAGATAAACATATTTTTCAAATTTTTATTGGTTTTACACAAACGCATGACACACAGTTTAATTTGGGCCAACAATTTAATCTTTGAGGGGGGTGGGGGTGGGAACTTTAATATTTGAAAAAAAAATTCCTGCAGCAACTTGATGAAACGATGAAAATATCCGGCATTGGAAAAAGCTGCAAGGCAAATATGTTACTTTAATTATAATAATTGCTGTTGAATTGTACATTGTTCTAATCTTGCAATATATGAGTATATCTCTGCCTGTGGCCCACGTGTTCGTGTGTCTCTTAAATAACTCCACAGAGAAGGGTATATTGACCATACCCTTCGCGATCTTATAAAACATTTCCAGATCCTTGTCCTCTCGGCGATCTTGAAGTAGGGGCCAATGAAGAGACTCGAGCATTTCGGTGACACTGCTCGTGCAGCAATAATCCCCACACACAAACGGACTGACTCGATGCTATTAATGTCCTTTTTTGTGTGAGGTGACCACGCTGGGGCTGCATACTCAAGCGTCGGTCTCACCAGGGCGAGGTATGCAAATTGCTTCACTGCGTTTGAACAACTGGAAAGATTTCTTTGAGGGACTCACAGTACCTTGTCACAGCTTGTCTCTTCTTCACCTCTGCGCATTGCTTTGACCAATTTAGCAAGTACAATATATAGACGCCGAGGTACTTTTGATATTTGACATCCTCAAGAGGGAATGCACAAAGAAAGTATTGGTGATAGGAGGGACACATCTTCAGTGAGATTGACATCTCCATACATTTAGTTGGAGAAAAGGACATCTGCCAGCATTAGCCCAGACCTCTAGGGAGTTAAGGTCCGACTGTAGCGCTAAATGATCTTGCAAGGAGTTGATATAGCGAAAAATGACGCAATCGTCAGCGAACATTTTGAAACAATGTTGGACCTAGAACGGTGCCCTGTGGTACCCCAGATAGAACTGCTAACCAGCTTGATGATGAACCATTTACAACTAAGCGCTGTCTTCGATTTTCAAGAAAGCTGCACAGCCAGGTGTGCGTTTTCCCGCGGATGCCGTAGTGATGGGCCTTGAGCAGCAACCATTCCCCATGGGGAACCGAGTCGAACGCCTTAGAAAAGTCTAAGAATATTACATCAGCTTGTCAATGGGCGTTCAACGTTCTGGCCCACTCATGGACGATAGAGATCAGTTGTGTCTCACATGAGAGTCCCCGAAGGAAGCCGTGCTGGTGAGAGCTTATAATACAATGGTCTGAGAGATGCACACGATATGTTCCATTACTTTAGATGTAAGAGATGTTAATGAAGCAGGCTGATAGTTGGAAGACCGATTCCCTTTTTTGAAGATGGCGGAGACGTTTGCATCTTTCCAAGTAGATGGAAAAATACCAGTGTCATAAGATTGCTGGAAGAGAGATGAAAACAGGGGGCGAGTTCTACTATGACCTGGCGGAGAATATGGGCTGGAATTTGGTCCAGGCCGCACGCTTTACCGGGCCCGATGGTTTCAAGTTGTTTTAAGATGCCAGATGAAGAGAAGAAGATGTCAGGCATGTCTCTGAATGGCGAGGTCGGCATGTTTGGTATATCTTCGAGGCTTTCTTTAGTGAAAACACTCTCATCATGACTCCCGAGAGCTTTGGCCTTTGCCTCGTCACTGCTGCAGACTCTGTTTTTCCAAAACAAAGTTGGGATGCTAGAAGAGTTGGTCCGGAGAGGTTTTAAATACGACCACACCTTTTTCAAGGGTCCTTGCGTTGAGGCCTGGCCAGTGTCTGATATGAGGCCGCCCATTACTGCATTTAAGTATTTGCTGTGCGCAGCACGTAATCGCTTCGAGGTGTTGTTCCGAAGGGCCTTGTAGGTGTCAAAGTGATGGGATGTACCTGTGCATCTGGCCTTTTTGAATGCCCCATTGCGTCTTTCCAAGCAGATGGGAAAGTACCAGTACCAGTGTCATAAGATTGCTCGAAGAGAAATTCGAACAGGGGGGGGGCGAGTTCTACTACGGCCTGGCAGAGAATACAAAGACTCCAGGGAGCTTTGGCCTTTGCCTCGTCACTGCTGTAGACTCTGTTTTTCCAAAACAAAATTGGGATGCCAGAAGAGTCGGTCCATAGAGGTTTTAAATACGACCACACCTTTTTCATGGATCCTTGCGTTGAGGTTTGGCCAGTGTTTGATATGAGGCCGCCCATTACTTCATTTAAGTATTTGCTGTGCGCAGTGCGTAATCGCTTCGAGGTGTTGTTCCGAAGGGTCTTGTAGGTGTCAAAGTGATGGGATGTACCTGTGCATCTGGCCTTTTTGAATGCCCCATTGCGTCTTTCCAAGCAGA
>JAOBAT010085974.1:0-41899 GCA_026413305.1 Hydrozoanthus tunicans
ATAGAGAACGCTTTCTGAGCGTCTCCTGCGTCCCAACGTGCCGAGGGAGAGAAAAAATCCCGAGGCACTAACCACATCAAAATCTAATATTTCCGAAGATAAATCCTTTGCAGACGACTTAAATAAAGAACGGGGTATTGTAAGTTGTTGAGTAGCCTTCTCGCTACGATCTTCTGAGGACAAAAATTTATGATTGCTTCTAGGCTCGGGCCGAGCCATACTGCCCTTAAATTCCACGACCAAACTCCCAGCTGGCCTCAGTTGGTTAGAGCGACGTAGATCTGTTTCGTAGGTCGTGAATTCGAATCCCACCGAGGTCAGAGAGTTTTTCTCTTTCCTTGTGTGGGTCTAGGGGTTTACTTGTTAATGGTGTAGATCAGCGACATTTGGATTTCATCCCGTTCCAGTGGTAAGGCATCACTCGAATTTATATGTGGCACTGTAGGACAACAATTTATGATTATTTCTAGGCTCGGGCCGAGCCATACTGTCCTTAAATCCCACGACCGAGCTCCAAGCTGGCCCCGTAGCTCAGTTGGTTAGAGCGACGTAGATCTTTTTCGTAGGTCGTGGGTTTGAATCCAACCGAGAACAGAGAGTTTTTCTCTTTCCTTGTGTGGGTCTAAGGGTTACCTTGTTGGTGCTGTAGATCAGCGACAGTTGGATTATATCCCGTTTCAGTGGTAAGGCATCACTCGAATTTATATGTTGTGTTTACTCATATGCCACTGAAGGACAACACTTTATGATTATTCCATAATGACATTCCGACATCGTTTGTACGTGGTCTCTAGGGCCTATGAGGTGATGAAGTACCGAAAAAGACCCTTTTTTCGCGCTAAAAACCAGGTATGACAACAACCAAAGTGCACGGAATCAATTAAAAAGTGGCGCCGAGGCTTACTGGTAGCCTGCTGCGTCATTTGGACGCGGTCCCGTGGAAATCAGAGGAGGTGATGCTTTAGGGGTACCCTCCCCTCCCTAGGTTATCTCAAAAATATGACCTTCACCGATTGGATCGAAAACACTTGCAAAAGTTTGTTTTAGATTTTTCTATGTCCATAATGACATTCCGAGGTGATTCGTTCGTAGTCCCTAGGAGTTTAGGTGATGAAGGATCGAAAAAGACCCTTTTTGTCGCGTTAAAAACCAGTTAGGACGTCAACCAAAATGCACGGAATCAATTAAAAAGTAGTGCCGAGGGATCCTGGTAGTCTGCTGCGTCATTTGGACGCGGTCCCGATGGAATCGGAAGAGTAATAATCTAGGGGTACCCCCCTCCCTAGGTTGTGTCGAAAATGTGGCCTTCACCGATTCGAAAACACTTGCAAAATGTTTCTTAGATTTTTTTTTATGTCATACGGACATTCCGCCGTGATTCGCACGTGGTCCCTAGGGTCTATGAGGTGATGAAGTGCCGAAAAAGACCCTTTTCTCGCGCTAAAAACCAGTTATGACACCAACTAAAATACACGGAATCAATTAAAGTGGTGCCGAGGCATCCTGCTCATCATTTGGACTCGGTCCCGATGGAAACGGAGGAGTTGATATTTTAGGGGTACCCCCCTCCCTAGGTTATGTCGAAAATGTGACCCTTACCGAGTCGAGCCAAAACACTAGCAAAATGTTCCTTAGATTTTTCTTTGTCCATACGGGTATTCCGACGTGATTCGTACGTCGTCCTGAGGGACTCCGAGGTGATGAAGTCCCGAAAAAGACCTTTTTGTTGCGCTAAAAACCAGTGATGACGTCAACCAAAGTGCACGGAAACAGTTAAAAAGAGGCGCCGAGGCATCCTGGTAGCCTGCTGCATCATTTGGATGCGGTCCCGGAGAAGTTGATATTTTAGGGGCACCCCCCTCCCTAAGTTATGTCGAAAATATGACCCATACCGATCGAGCAAAAACACTTGCAAAATGTTCCTTATATTTTTCTATGTCCATACGGACATTCCGACGCGAGTCTCTGGGTGACAGAAACCGTAGCCCGTTTTCTGGGAGGGTTCTTACCCTGTGTTCTGGGAGGGGTTCTTACCCGAAGTTCTGGGAGGGTTCTTACCCTGTGTTCTTGGAGGGGTCTTACCCTGTGTTCTGGGAGGGTTCTTACCCTGTGTTCTGGGAGGGTTCTTACCCTGTGTTCTGGGAGGGGTCTTACCCTTTTTTTCTGGGAGGGTTCTTACCCTTTTTTTCTGGGAGGGTTCTTACCCTGTGGTCAGGGAGGGTTTTAACCGTGCGGTCTCGCAAAATTTACAGGTATCATCTACATATGTTGAGCCTTTCTACGTATTATGATTGGAAAAAAACGCATTATATTCCCCTCCAAAATACACTTGCACCCCAAGACACAACTTACAAATATACAAACACTTTTTCAAAATGTATTCTCCTTATTGTTTGTTGTTCTCATCAATGGCTCTGAACATACTTCGTTAAACTCCATATTAAATATAACTTCATAATTTCTAACAACTACTTCAAGGGAAATGGAACTTGCATTTCTTAAAAGTACAAAATTAAAACTGAAATAAAGAAAATGATTGCAACAAGCAACTTCAATAAACGTTACGTAGCACAATGGCTTCTTGAAGAGGATAAAAAATAAACAAGCTATATCAGGAAGGTATTGGCTACTTAAAGAAACTGTAAAGTAAAATTGGATTTCAGACCTTCTTTTTCCCTTTCGTTTATCTTTTAATACATGTGAACAAAACCTAGAGAATGACTGAGAAAAACAGAAAGTTGGTTAAATCTAAGGTATTTACACGATTGTACACAACAATTAATGGCTGCATTCTTTACTTTTCAACTGATCTATAATCGTGAAGGTGACACTATGCTGATTCTTACACAATACATGTAGTTATGATATTATTAGCAATTTTCGAAAAAATAAGGCACCGTATAATATGGGAAAACATGATTAAAGTGAAGATTTGTTTAAGCACAATGACTGAACAAGGGTCTGTAATTGTTTAAGTTCGACTCCCTCTGGGCAAGACACAAATCAAATCAGAGGTTAACCCCCACAGAAGAAGCCTGTAATTGATTATACAGTTGAGTTGAGCAGAACACGGTGGTCTGACTGGGGCTCGAACTTGTGATGCGTTGCCAATATTTTTTTAATTTCTTTCTGTTCCCTCCTTGCCTTCATATTCTTTCCAAAAAAAATCAATAAAACCCAAAAAAACCTGCCATTGTCTTGTGCCATTAGCAAAGTAAATTGTGCAAGAAGTTATACTCCCAAAATTACTAATCTGTATCAAAAACTTTAAATCCATTTAAACTGGATAGACAAAAATATAATATATCTTGACTTGTCAGGGTGTACTTAGAACTGTTTTCACAATCAACAAATTAACTTGTAATTCTATAGCTAGCAAAATATTTTGTCTGTAAAAAGTTTCAAACAATTATAGGCTAAAGAACTTTTGGACCAAGCTGCATCATCTGCAGTAATTCCCGAGAAGAGTTTTGCAGTAAATGAATGTACTTGTTTGTTCAAAGTTAGTTTTCTTGTGTGATAACCAATCGTCAGCCATTTATTTCTGAAAGTGTTGGTTTCATTGAAAAAAGTATCAACCACTTATATTAATTTTATGTTTTGGGTTCATGGCGAGTTGTTGAAAGTGCTCAGAGTTGTGTTAAACACCAGGTTCCAGTATAAAAGGGCTGAGCCCTTTATACTGGAACACGTTCAGTTGCCAATAATCCTGCTTCGACCTTGGTCATGTTGCTGGTTTTGTTTTTGTGGAAATGTCTTTGTTCAATCTGCCCATGTTTCTCGGCTAGCCACAAAAATAATCCTTTTTTTAGACCACTGTATAAATTCCGTCATAGCAGAAGGAAAACATTTTCTTGGTGATCGGATGCAGATCACTGCGGCCATCTCATCAGAAATTTCATCATTTTAAAAATGAAGGGAATTGAAAACTAGATAAAACTACACATTAAAGTCAGCACAGTAATCCTTTGTTTGGCTTTTGACCCGTTGCTTTTCTTTTCTTTTACTGTACTGTAAATCACCTCCAAACATGTAACTATTGCATTATTTCAAAATAAAGCAAACAACCTACAGTTGCTTCAGAGCCTTGCCAGGGGCCTTGCCACTACAGTACTTGGAACTTTGTCTGATTTTAATCTTATCAGTGTTACAACTTTAAACTTTAGCTCCTAAAGCGAAATTTCAACAAATAAAATAATGACAAAATGCTTGGTCGCCCACCACCAGTAGAATGGTATTATGCAAATGACTTTATTTACTACTAAAATCAAAACTGTTTCTTGATTATGGTGTGAATAACCTCAAATTGTTGATAGTGGGTCGCTTCTTTTATCAATGGCCACCATTACATTTCAAAATGTATTCAACTTTCATGAAAAGGGGATGGACCTAACCCTTTTATACTGGAACCTCGTGTTTAAGTGTTTTCAGGTTCGTCTTTTCGCTGAGTGAAATTTCGTTTGGGTTTCACATATCATGCTAACTCTTGTGCTACTGAAAATGACTGCATGGTCAGAAACGTTTTAGCAATTTCAAAGAAATAATTATTTTTAGCCTCTAAGTGTCTTCAATTTTCTAGTTCTTTACTTCTTAATTACACTACTTGAAACAAGTTGTTTACAAGATCACCCAAGAAAAGGTGAGATTAGCTAATAAACTGATCTTTAGAATTTTTATGGTAAAGCTATCAAACAATTAATTTGCTAAAATATGGCTGACAATGCCATAAAATCAAATACTCTAACTTGTATCATTTTGATGTATAACTGAAACAAGTAGAGTCTAATGTGCCTTTGTCACCTTCTTATCAGGGACTCTCTGGCAGCATAAGGAAGGTCATCAAGTATATAGTCCTCCTCGACTTCATCCTCTAGCAAAACAGCAGCTTCTTCTGAATGGGTCACATCAGCTTTCTTCTGGTATTTGACTTTTACATTATTCTCATCCTTTGGTTTCTTGCTTTTCTTCTTGTGAAGCATTAAAAAATTGTCTACAACCCAGAACATGATTGCCTAGAGGAAAAAATAAAACAAGGAGATCCTTTACAATCTTGCAACTAACATGGTTTCCGCACTCCTCATTTTTCATGGTTAACAAATTAGGTTTCTCTCTACCAGTCCCCTAGACTTTTTAAGAGGAGGCAACAGGTACTAGTTGGAAGCTTTCTTGAACACAACCTTTAGAATATTTGGAACTAAAAGGGTTAAAATTTTCATTGCTGCTCTTTTTGCAAACCATGTTTGTGATAACAAATTATGGTTTTCAAAACAGTTTATATTTAAAGCTTCTTTCAAATAAAATTAATGTTCAGTATTGAAACAACATTTCATGTAACTTCCCACTCTTCATCAGGTTTGTAATAAGCCAGTGCGTTATGAACCTGAAGGGGACTATGATTCAATGATTCTAAGAGTATTGCTTTATTTATTTATGAACCTTTTTCAAGTCTGTGTCGATACATCGGCAACTCAAATTTGACAGTCCTCTACATAAATCTAATGCCAAACAAATCAATTTGGTCGTTTCTATGATTTGAAGTTTCCTGCATGTCATCCTCTTGAAATGAGACATGTTATGGTTGCATTTCCAGATTCCAACTTGTTCACTGCTGTTGTATTTGTCCAGAGTGGAGATCGGCACTACAGCAAAAACATGCAACATTTCAAAGTTGCAAGGTGCAAGAAATTCAAGTTGTAGAAATGGTCAAATTTCATTGCTTGATGCTACATTTATATGTACAGGATTATCAAATTTTCACTGCAGGTATGGGGACAGAGTGACTAAAGAAAACTTTTGTTTGCGGCCAATAATGTTATAGAGTGGAAGATTCCTTTAAGGAAACCAAACATAGGATGGAAACAAAACTATTCCTTGAGCTAGAATTGATGCATTTTAATCAGCACAACTGTTACATTAATTTACCTCAAGCTTAGGCATAAATCATTATTATTTCTTATACATTTAAATGAATTACAATGTACTCACATTAAAAATAAATGGGACTATTAACATCACAACTGCTAATTCTACTTTGGGATGGTTTTCAAGTGGCTTGAGGATAAACTTTCGAAACTTTTGCCAAAATTTAAGATGAACAAGTAAAGTTATAAAAGTCTTTTCTAATAGAACAACAACAAGGTACAATCCACACTGGCCCATCCATGCACTGCATTTTGGGGGAGTTCCTGAAATAGAACAATGGTAAAGTTGTTGAAAACAAGTTACAACACTGACTAGGAAAGTTCATGGAAGAATTCTGGCATCCAAGGGTGCCAAAAAAATTACTAATTCATGGTAAGTAAAAAAAAAAGCCCATTCATGGGTGTCAAAAACACGAAGGTCCCCAAATTTTCCCCATCCACAGATACTTAAAAACCTGTGACTTTATGGGTGTCCAGAACCGGGCCCTTTCTTGGGAGTCAAGGACTCTGTCAATCCACGGACACCCAGAATCCTATCTTTTCCTGCGTGCCAAGAGCCCTTCCTACCTAGAACCCTATTAACCCGTTAACCCCTGAGAGTGCCCAAAGCTGAGTTTGTAAACTTTCCTAAATTAAATCCATAGTATTCCTATGAGAAGTTTGGGTGAATTTCTTAATTCATCTTCAAGAGTTTTTGGTGGATGATCAAATTTCATATTTTCAGCACTAACCAGCTTGTTTCCTTTTGTTTACTGTAAGGAGAATTTAGAAGTTGACAAATGCCTTAGGGCTGAAAGGGTTAATTCATGGGTTTTAAGAATACTGCCCAGCCTTGGGTGTCAAGAACCCTGCCCTTCCATAGGTCCCCAGAGTTCTTCCAATCAATATAGATATCTTGAACCCTAACATATCATGGGTATCAAGAACCCTGTCCTTGCTTGTGTGTCAACCCAGCAAATCCATATCAAGAACCCTGTCAATCAATGGATGCTAAGATCCTTACTAATTTGTGGTTGTCAAGAATCAAGCCCTGTTGTGATCCCCCGAATTCTTCCCATCCATATATGTCTAGAACCCTACCAAATCATGGGTGAAAAAATCATTCTCTTCCTTGCATGAATCTGAAATTGCCTAGAACCCTGCCAGTCAATAGATGCTAAGAACCTCGCTATATCATTGATGTTAAAACCCCTGCTCTTCCTTGAGTGTCAAGAACCATGGCTTCCTAACACCTTCCTATCAATATTAATAGGTCCCTTGAACACTGCGCATTAATAGGTGTGTTGAATCCTGCTCATTCAATTGGTGCTCAAACCCAGTCAATCAGTTAGTGCCATGAACCTTGCCCATCCAAGAGTGCTCAAAAGCCCTGACCCTTTGTGCTCTGAATGCTCTAGGAACCAGATTCCCCTATCACTAGGTGCCAAAAATGTCAAATTTTACCGTTAATGAAATAGAGTGTTTTGAGTGTTTTCAATTTAAAGAAGCTTTCACTTAATCTTGCAGTAGTTGTTTTGAGCAGTTACAACAGTGGTAGACGTACAAGCATACATGTGTTAGACATACATAGACGTACAAGCATACGTAGACGTACAAGCATGCATGGCAAGCATTCATGATACTGAATTTCTTGCCTTCAATTTTCAAATTTCTAAACTTTTTCGATACCAGCACTTTTACTTCTTTAGCATTGTCTCCCCAATTGCTTTAATTCAAATTTGTTTTAAGACAGATGTGAATAGTTTATACAACAATTATACAATGTTTGCTCAAAATTATTCAATCTATCATCTTCCTTTTATTTGTGATAAATTTTCTAAAATGAAACAAAGAAGTCCCTTACCATACTCTCCAAATCGCAATGATGTCCAGCCGAATATTTTGACTGGTAACTGTGTTAATTTGATTAAAATGTAAATCATCACAAGACCAAGAGTTGAATCAAGAAGAAAATTGATGAAATACCTAGAAGAAAAAAAGTTTATAATCAAACAAAGTTAAATGGATAATCTTTATGCCTGGTTTAAACAAACATTCAGGCCAATGCTACAAGCTACTGTAATTGATACCTATACACAAGGCACTATTTGGTCGGTCACTTTAAAACTATTAACTAATTTCATTGGTTAATATCACCAGCTTGTACTGAAGGCAAATGAAATGGCAAGATAGTACACAACTCACCAAGTACAGGGATCTCCAGAGAACACATTAGATAGCAGAACATTAGCAAAGTGGATCAAAACAGCACCGACAGCCTGCTTTGAGGTGTCATAAAACCTGTTGATAAAAAGAAATCATAATCATTTAAAATACTTGGGGAATTTGTTCAATTGTGTCATGATGTGAGCTGTTGAGGACCGTGATGTTTCCACTGCTTACTGCTAGTCTTCCTCAGGCAATGTGTAGACAGGATCTTGTTCCTTCAAATCAGTGCATTCTGAGCTGCATGCAGTGTCTTGTCTCTACCACACGTTTGATGTTTGCACACAGTTGAAAGCCAAACCTTGGGAATCTAAATGCTGTTGTCCCTGTTAATGTAGTTTGGATGGAGCTGAATCTGAGTGTGGCTCGTAGTGTACCAATATGGTTCCCAGTCCTCAGTGACTCACATCATAAGACAACTGAAGAGATTAGTGCAAAAACAATGTAAGTGACTTTTGGTTTTCAAGTTCTCAATTTTTCATTATTATCTACTTTTTTTATCCAGAACAGAATTCAGCATTTCATACAAGTCAGTTACATTGTTTTTGCACTTGACTCTTTAATAATTACACAAATTCACTAAATATCCTCATCCCCAATGAAAAGTCTTTTTCAATTTATAAATAATTAATAATAATCTAAGCCGGGGTCGGGTACTAACACAACTCAACCTCAAATGGTGTATTGCTAAATTCTCCTAACCAGAGCCCAAGTTTATCATGTTAACAGTTCAGGAGATCTTTGCTTTTCATCTTAAAAGAAAAACTACTTGTCAATGAGGAAAACTTGAATTTTAGGAAGAATTAAGTCTTTGGCCATAGTCATTTTAAAAATTGTTAGCAAAAATAATGTTGAAAGCTTGATAGTTCCAACCTCAAAACTTTTGTCAAGTATGTGTCTATATAGGCAGCTCAAACAGCCTTATGCATGTTTACGACAAACTACTGTAATTGTTCTAATTTAAGTGTCAGAAAAAACTAATTTCAGATTTTATTGGCTCTTAAATTCAAGTAAAAAAATCTATTTATCCTTCCAGCGCTTAAATTGGAGCGGCGTGTAGAAATTGGAGGAAAAAATTTAAAAATATTCACCTTTAACAAGAGAGGCTTTCTTAATTATTGCAAAAGAGGTTGTCTTACCAACTTTCCTGACAAAGTAAGAACATGCAAAGAATGAAAACAAAATCATACTTTTTTCATTTTTGCCATATCCGAACTGACATGCTATTGTCATTAAAAACTATTTGATTGTACTTTTAAATTGTTGATTTTTCGAACACCATCTGAGTTCAAGATAGCATAAGTTTATTATATAAAAAATAACCTTTAGGCATAGGGACTAGAGGTCACAAGCCTGGATCAGAATTCCGATATGGTTTGTTTGTTTTCTCCAAACCTGCTCAGTGCTCGTTATGAGAATTATATCCATTCACAGATTCTTGTATTTTTAAGTTTCTTAGTACCTAAAAATGATCCAAATCATGACAAATGATAACACACCTGTTCAAGTTTGTATACAAAGAATGTGCTGTGAAACTTACAACATTTTATGTCATCTATCCAGTTGCTCCACTTGATGTGGATGTGACTAAGGGCATGTGTCGCCTTAAATAGGTGCCGCTGTTTTCACTGTGTTTACAAAACTTTTGGTATAGCTGTTCATTTGAAATCTGAAGGTAAAACTTGAGGTTGTTATCACAAGTTTCCAAAGTAATTATGGACATAATTTAATTAGAATTATTGAACGCAAAACAATTAAAAATTTCCTCTAAAGACTTGGTAGCAAAAAAAAATTATTATTTTTTCGTATGGCGCAAAAAATAGGGGAAAACACAAAATTATTCAGTTGGTTGGCACTTAAATTTGAGGAGGCGCTTAAATTAGAACAATTACGGTTAGTAGTCAATTCCCCCCCAAGCCTTGTATTCAAGCAATTGTTGCTAGCATATGCATGTGCAAATTAACTGCGTTCCAAAGGAATTCTTTTCATTTGTGGACCCTTTGAGATTTGATTTATGAAAATATTCACACCATCATGAATCAAAAGCAAGGCTTTGGGGTATTTGACATAAACATGCATAAGGCCTATTTGATAATCCTGTAGTAACACAAATTTTTTGTTTCATAGTTTCTTCGCTTTGAGTTTCCTGGGTTCTGGCGCTTAGAAACGTGAAATCTTTTGGTTGCAGCGCCAGTCTCAACTCTTGATGAATACAATAGCAATAAATGAAAAGCTGTCTGGCACTGGACCATAACACATCGCATTTCAAAAAGGCAGTGCACACAAACTTTGAAACATCACTGAAATAATTAATTGCTAGGAAGGTTATGTATCTAGAGTTCAAGCCTGTCCCTCAGAAAAATCGCAGACATATTGAAAATCATTTGCCTCAGTTCATTTAGGCATGCGGTGACATGTGATTTTATTTTTATGTACATGTTTTAACTATATATATTCAAATGCAAGTTTGACACCTGCGAAATTGCCATTTCAGCTAAAAAACTGTATTTTAGCAAACATGTTATTCCAACAACTGAATCCCTCTGTACAAGTCCATCTTACATAATTTTTAGATAAAAGTAATTGACACTAACAGTAAGAAATGATTTAAGAAATCCTTTAGAGAAAAAACGTTCTTGAGAGTTGTTTACTTTACAAGTTTAAATGGATCAAGGTCAAGGCCAAGTAAGCCTTAAAATGTTAGCTATAATATTCTTAATTTGTGACTGTGATGAAGTTTTCAAATTACATTCCAGTTGGATTTTTGGAACTGGTCCCCAACACAGCTAATGTTGTTGTTGAGAAGCGACATTTCTTGAAAAAACCCTTGCAATAAAACTTCCCACAACGACCTTAACAAATATTTCCCATTGATTGACGGTGTTAGATTTTGATTTTGGATTTTTAGAGAATTTACAAGCAATTTCAGGCAGTGCCATTCACAATATTCAAAACTAATATGCATAGCTGAGGCTGACTAAAAGAACTAAAGCTCCTTCATTTTGCATTGTCTCCCAATAAAACTTCCCAAAACGATCCTAAGGAATATGCCCCATCGATTGACGGAGTTAGAATTTTGATTTCTGGATTTTTAGAGAACTTTACATTGTACAAATTGGAATTAGCAATGTTCAAAATTGATATGCATAGCTGAAGCTGACTAAAAGAGTTAAGGTTTTCTGATTGCCATTAATGTTTGCACAGTGGTATTTAGCAGAAATCTCTATTGACTGACTAAGTTAGACTTTTATTTTGATTCTTAAGGGATTCTGCAGCAAATTCTTGATTGTAACATACAACACAGGTCTTTCTCATTAATATTCGAGAGAAATCAATTTAAAACATTGTTATGCATTTTCCTTCTTTTCAATAATAATGACTCCACTGACTTGTGCTACTTTAAGGAATAAATAAAGCACACAATTTTTCGTCAGACACAATGACTGCACATGCAGTATACAGCAAATATTGCAACTGCAGTTATATAAGACAGTTGACAAAATAAGAATCAGCAAGAACCGAATGTATGTAAGTTAAAAGCTGTCAAGTAAAATGTATGCATGAGGAAATAACCAAAGTTCAGGGTGTAGGTTTCAAACTAAAGTAACCTTTGTTGTTGCTCATGACATAAAATGAGTAATCTAAACTGTGTTTGAAGAGTTTTCTAGCTTAAATTCCATACGCATTGTAATTATTTTTGTGATGTACCTGGTCATGTAGTACAGTTGTACTTGTTTTTGTATCAAGAGTAAGGATTTTACATTTAGACAATGTTCATATAAGATGAAATGCATTGGAGACAAATATTTGAATTTACTTGATACATAACTACATGGATTGACTAGCTTTTTCAGTTGAAATTTAAAAATTTTTTAATAGCAATTTTAGGGGTTCAAAAACAATCGGCAGACCAATCAGTACTAAGCATTCCCATGCCACAATGTCTGTTCAAATTGACTTGAACAACCTTCATTGAGCCGTGTACATATCTACCGACAGTATTAATTTTTTGAATTGGGGCTTAAAAAGTTGTTCAGAATGTTCAAGTTTCATGTGTGTAAACTCCCATGCAAAACAATCCAGTTTTGCTCATAATGAAAAATGAAAAAACAAAATATACATGCAATTATAGGCATCTGCACTATCAAACACATGCTGGAAATGGCATTAAAGTGTGTATAAATATTTTGTAGACATTTGTTGCTGGGGAAGCCACTCAAATGTTCTTTAGTTTGAAATACAGAAATTTGTTTGTTATTCAAAGATGTGTGTGTCGTTTAATAACTTTCTAAATCTCATCTCTTGTGCTCTCATTGGCTCAGTAGCTAGCTCAATCCTGGATTGTTACCCATTCTTTTGTTATGGTTACGCTCTGAACAAGATTTTTCTGGCTACAACCTTGCTCGCACTGTGCTTTGATTTACCGTCTCGCTTGCTTGCTCTTTGGCAATAATAAGTATTAACTATTTGATGTTTTAGAGGAGTAGAAAAATGCTAGCTTCAAGGCATAAAAATTTAGGTGTGTGTGGAGACATGCGCCAGCGATCACATGCCTCTCAGTGAAAGGCTTGAGAGTTATCAAGTTTGAGCTGCTGATGTAGACACAGACTTGACAAAAGTTTTATTTGAGATCATGACTGTTATACAGTGAAGGACTCCTTCAACAGCAATTGTTTATACTAATTATTTTTATGTACTAAGCCTTTAAAACTTTGACATACCAGATAATGATTTCTCTTCTTTCGTTTGGCGGCTCTCTAAATCTTTTCACTGCATCAGATGAAAACAATATGAGAGAAGTCAACATATTAAACACTTTACTCTATACTTAACAATACATATTTTGTTTAAACTGTTTATTTTATGGGAGAGTAAGTAAACTAGTAGTTCCAGTGTTCTCGCCAGACTAAAACAGAAGGGTGCTGCGCCCTTTTGTTTTTACCAGCACCCTTTTGTTTCCTCAGCCAGTTTTCCATCCAAAAGAATAACTTTGCTAGCTTTGGTGAGATTTGAACCTGTAAATTATTGTATAAAAGTCTATGCAAAAACAATCGAGCAGTGTACTTTCCATGTTTCGTTGTTCACCTACTTCACCAGACAGTAAAATTTAATATTAAAGAAAATATAAACTGAAACATGAGGTTTTGTTATGCAAATTAGTATCACTGTTATGCAAATTAGGGTGCCCTTTTGCTGTCCAGGTCTGGCGAGAACCCCAAGTTCCTTTTTCATCAACTAAAAAGTTGATAATTGTTTCCCTTTGTCTGAGTTAAAACAATAAATTTTAACTTGATCACAAATAATTAGATATTATTCTTTAGGTCCTCAATTTTTGCTGATGTCTCTCATGGCATGTAAATTATTTTAAAAAACATTTTGACTTAGAATTTTCCCTCATATAATGTTAGTGTTGTATGTACTCTACTCCAGTCTCCTTGAGTGCAAGAGTTTTGTAGCTAAAAATGCTGGGTGGTAACATACTGAATTTATAAATGTTTCCAAATAGTACTTGAAGAGCAACTTTTGTCTACAGTATATTTTAAAAACTAACTTACTGTTTAAAAAACTATTGAACCAAGGGCAAAACTGAACCACAAAACATGTCAATCATTGCACCTATTTTTATTTGTCACTTAAACATTGTCAATTTAATGCATAATAAAGTATACCCCCCCCACACACACACAAAAAGTCAAGTTCCAAAAAAAAATTATAAAAATTTTTTTGAAATGTGTGAATCAACACTTTTCTTAAAAGTTAAAAATACTACACAAATACAAAAAAATCAGATTAGGTAATTTGTTTTAATCAAGTATACCAGTCCTAAAACGATTTTAGTAAACTACCATTTCATAAAAGTTAGCTACGTAAAACTGAAAAAAATGCAGCGAAAAGGGGCTCTCATAAAATGTCAGAGAATTTGATTTTTACCACAACTACAGATTATATTCGACATAAACAGTTATTTATGACTATACTACAGAGATCGGCCCTCTGTCGATATGGCTTACGGTGAATATCATGAATATCTTTAAGTCTATAAAGATCAATTCATACTGTCAATGTTGATTTTAAGATTTCTGAATGAAAATCAATCAAAATCTGAAAAAAAACCGTAAATCGCTAAAATTTGCTGAAGAGGAAACCGAACGGAAACACACAAAGCGTCAAAATTTTAATGCAAACAAGGAAACAAGATCTATTTACCTGAAACGTATTTGCGTTCAAAGCCAAATCGATAGCTTGTGTACAATAGAAAACGCACTTTGCTGGAAATTACCGCAACGGTAAAACGTGAGTGAAATGGATTTGGGATTTTGAGTTGTTAAAATTTACTGAAAATACCGAAACGACTGAAAACAGAAGACGGATGCCACCCCTCAAAAAAAACATGTCGATAAACCTGTACTTGCAATGAAATTTTGCGAAAAATTCGAGCAATAACGTCATCACGAACGCAAACTTAGCATTCGGAGATAAAGTAAATACCACAAATTCAGACTTTTCAATTTAAAGCAGGTGATACTTTAAAAATTAAAAACCTGCCCAAAACACACCTGACCATTGAAGTCAAGATCTGATTGAAAAACTGTAGAGCTAATTGTCAAACATTGAAAGGTTGACAATAAATTCTAGGCTTTCGAAACAAGATGACAAAGTTTTATCTTTATACTTACATATCAAAGTGCAGAAAGCTACAAAGGCTAGTATTCCTTGAATAAACCACGCAAACTTATCGCTCATGCTGCATTGAGATTGAAAATGACCATCGTCGACTCCATGACGAGCAGACTGCGTTGATAAGGCGAGTTGCGAAGTTGTATATGTCATGGAATTTCCTACCGCGGTGTCTGTTGTAATAGGCACCATAGTGTGATATATACCTTAACTGGTGATCCTGATTATTTACTATCTAAAGGTCTACAACATGAATTGCAAAGAATTGAGACAGCTTCCGTCCCCTTGCCCAACATCACGAGCCGAATAACTCGAAGGTTCTAACTTGGTAACCACATGGGTCGGAAGGTCTAACAAGGAGCGGCTGCTCGGCATTCAATTTTTAGGCGGCAGTGTAAACATGGTGGACGAGGAAGATGGATGAAGACAGTGAAGGAATAGTTGGCTTTTTCAACAAGCTTTGCGCGCTTTCTTTCAAGAATGAAAGCAAAAAGAAAGTAGACATTAATCGTCGACCTCGATACACTGAGGAACATAGTCGCATACTCAAGCGCTGTGCATATGAGACTCTCTTTGAACACCTAAACGGTCCGTGGGTCGGAGAGAAGAGGAGAGTCGCAGAATCAATAGACTACCATTATTCTGATGGTGGATTGAACATGTTGGACAAAATTGCAGTGGCAGCCTTTAAACTGAGACAAGCAAGATTGTTTGATGAAGCTCAGAATCTGGAGGACAATGTGAGAAATTGGATAAGCAATCAGACAAAGCAGGAAGGTATAAACAACTTTTTATGATAACGTAAACAGCTACTATAATTGGCAAAGTGTCGTTTTGCTCACAGATAGTTATTGTTAATATTATTTTCATTGTTGTCATTTTTGCGTTTGTCGTATGTTTGAATTTTTCTGTTAAAATCATAAAGAGAACCAAGAGATTAATAATAAAGAGCAGATAAAAAATTTAAAATTTCCAAAGGTGAACATTTAGAAGAAGATGGGGATTTTAGTTGGTAGAGGTGATTACCACACTCTTTCGCTTACTTTCATGCAGACGGTGTTGCAGGAAAAGCCAGTGGTTCAGGAAACCAAGAGCCTGTTCTGAGGTTCCTAATGGCACTATCAGACACAGGTCCATTGGCAACAAAACCATTCATTGGTCATCAGGATTATGATTGGACAAAATATTGTAGAAAGGTTTGGTTTTGATAATTTTAATTCTGTCTGATTGTTCTTCAAGGCTGGCTCAATCATTACGGCCTATAACTGATAGGGAATTGTAGCCTCCTCTTCTCAAAGATTGATGGCTTGGATGAATTCATAATGTCTCTGGTTTTGAATGGTGTTTCAAAAAATAGTTAATCTGGGGACTGGTTATGAAAGCTGGCAAACTTCAAAAGGGAAATACAAAGAATGTGCAAAGATACTTTGTTGTTGGCTGATCAAACCATGTCCATGTACATTCTTTGTTTCAGATGTTAGTGAGAATGTTTTAACTACTTGTTGATTTGCACCTCAAAACCTTCAGAACTAGTAAACAAAAGAAAATGATGAACAAAGACCTACAACAGTGGTTTCATAACCAGTCCCTAGATTAGTTCTATGTTCAAAAGAAGGCCACACAAATTTTCAATCCTCATTGTTCAAGGGTTCAAGCTCAAGTCCACACGCTCGGAAGTCTCAGTTCTAATGTTGTAAAATGTTGTCCAAGCAATTCAAAAGAATACAAAAACCTGTCATGCCCACCAACTGCTAATTTTTTGTCCGTTATCGAGACCTTAGTATTATGAAGTTAATTATTCATGTTTTTTGGTAATTTTGCTATGTCAGGGTTATGCCAGGTACTGTAGGGTTTCATATCAACCAAATGATTTAAAAAGCCAATGCTTGAAAGTCAAAGAGTAAACTTGTTTGGATATATTTTGTGTGTAAGTAACTTTTTAAAAAAGCTGGTTTTTAGGGAACTTTAGTAAAACAAATGAAGACAAGCACATAGATTTGTACTGCCCTACTATACCCATCTACTTACTGTGATGAAGGACTACTCTCTAAAACACTACTACTGTACCTTCAATTTTTCCAAGGTTAATTAACCTTAAAATATTATTTTACCAACCCTTGCTTTGAGGCTCTTTCTATAGTTCATTGAAGCCCTCAGCTGATACTTTAATTGCAGAGTCCAAATATGCTGCTGCTTCCTGAAGGTCCTCTGCTGATTACTGACTCCCTGAAGATGAGACAGTCGTCAATTAATTTAGGCAGCTATGTGCATTACCCTAGGTATGCAATGATCAGAAAAACCTTTTAATAAGTTATGTTCTAACACCCCCAAAAGGTGCAGACTTATTAAAGACGGTTATGGATTTGTAATATATGAATTAAAATGTGACTTAAAGAATAAAGACAAAAGTAAATGGTTTCTGTGTTTACTTCACTTGATGAAATAACCACGGAAATTGGAGGTCATGATTAAAGTGAAGCAAATCACAACACAAAATGGAGTTTTTTCAATCAGGTTTTATAAACATGAAAACCATTTTGTATTTTGTCTATAATTTAGTGTTGTTTTATAAGGAATGTAAGAGCAAATGAAAACTATATACTCTAATACAAAATAGTTATTTTACTTATCAGAGTGTGAATACCAATTGGCTTGTTCAATGATTTACACTATGCAATTAGCAACAACAGTATTAAAGTGCATATATCGCTAACAACTTTCTTTGGATCAAATCAAATAATTTAAAGTGCTTCGGCAAAAAAATTTTGAAATTTGGTCAAATTGTTTTTATTTCTACAATGGCTCAAACTAGCAAAATTTTCAGACATCTTGGTTCACAACTGTGTTTTTGGGGGTCTGGGTTGTGACATCATTCCTGACTTTTAATATTGAGCAAATGAAATTTTTTCTAAACACAAAGGGGCAAAAGAACTGAGAACTGTATGAGGAGTTGAAATCCACTTTTGAATAAAAGATCTCTGATTAATTCATTCATGTTTATCTTGCTGTGTTTTGACCCAGAGATGTCAGCGAATGACTTTATAATGCAGTCCCTTAAAACACAGCCGTGAACCAACAAAATCTGAACTTCAAATGTGTATGAATTGTAAATACGACCAATTTCAAATATTCATTTCTTAAATGTCCTTAGTTTCCTAACACTTTTAAAAAGTGGTTACAAAAATGATCCTTAGTGTTAAGGCACTTTAAATTTTTATTCACTCATTCAACAGCAATGATTATTATGAAAGTATGCTTTGTTTTCATTGTTTTTTTTTATTGTTGGTCTCACCAAAACCTATTTGAATACTAACAATGACTCAATTGATAACACACAGTACTGTACTGTAGACTTTTTAAGGAGTTTGGGAAAACTGATGAAAACAAGAGTTTTTTGTCCCAAACCATCTCTTGCAAATTTGTTTTAACTTTTCTTGAGAATTTAACAATAAATTATGGGACTTTTCAACTACTTTTTGTCACATGAAAAAGCGTAAATCATTTTACTTGTGCAGACAATCACCCTCTAATGAGTCTGAAGTTTCTTTTTTTTCAAGGGAGTTGTTTGAGAATGCAAAAGTGTTGACAATACCAGGGAATTACAGTGACAAAGAAACTACAGCTGGTTTTGAGGTAATTCAAAAATTCATATTATAGTTTAAAGAATTGAAGCAAGATTATGAAATATTAGATTTCACTGAAAGATGGCTTTTAAAAGTCTCCAGTTACAGTTATTCTAGGTTGCTAAACAGTTAATGAGCTAAGTCTCCAGTGGTTCCTTGAACATTGTGAAGAAGAAATTACATTTGAAAATGTTTAAAAGGTATCGTGCATGCAGCACATTTAACTATAATTTAGTTCCTTACAATGATTATTATAATTTATTATAGTTTTTCTCACCCATTTTAGAGTCAGATCTACTATCAGACACCACTGACATTGTTTAACTATAATAAGTTGTTCCAATCAGAGAGACAAAAGAATCCATCGAGTGAAAGTACTTGAAAGTCTGATTACTTACATTTTCTACTAGATATTTGAAGCCACGCCAGGATCTTTGGGGAGTTTCTTTGATTTGCAAGTAAGGTTCATCATTGATGTCTCATTGGTCAGGGTGCATAACTCTTTGGCTGCAAAAGATTGGTACAAACCAAATTATGAGTAGTGCTGACCGGTTTGTTTGTTTAACAACTATTATTCGAAGAGAGTGTGTTGGATATAAGATGGTAAATAGCGAAAATATCCAACAAGCACGAATAAAATAATTTGTTTTATTAAATATTTTTCTTTGTCAAGCAAATAGTTATTGGAGCTGTAAAATGTGGTGGGGGTTATAAAGAAATTTAAGTGCAAGCAAAACAGAAATGATTAGTGACATCAACTCAAAATCTGGAAACAAAGAGATGGATTATGATAAGGGAACAAAAGAGTTGTTTGGCTGTCCTCTGAGTAGCAGGTAGTCAGGGGAGACTAGAAGAAGCTCTTGAACATCTTGAACACAAACTGGGTTTAAATTTTACACCAGAATTTAAATTAAATATCACTCCATTTATCCTAAAAAGTCAAGTTTGAATTGTAATAACTCCAGCTGGCTAGTGTAGAGACTTTTAATAATGAGGCATAAATCCAATTATAAAAATTATTATAAGCAACAAAAAAAAATTTATGTGGCTGCTATGGTTGTGCCTCATTGAAAGCTACTGATGATGAAAAACTAATAGTTAAAATTAAAAGCTATGCAATTTGTCATAAGACTTGTTTGGGGCTGAAAGGACTTAAAGTGCATATATGAAGTGAAAAACTTCAATACTTCAGTGGATAGACCTTGCTGAGTGACAAATAGTGGTGAAAAAATTAGGTCAAAATCTTTTATGGTTCTTGACATATTAACATTTAAAGTCCTCATCTGATGGCATCATGTTATGGTTCTGACAGATTTGCATTTCATTCAAATCTGCTGTCTATCCATAACCTTTAAATTTGGACAAATTTGAGCCAAATCTGCACTGATGATTGATCTACCCCGAGATTCATCAGCAGCCCAAGTGTAGCTTAAATACATCAAAAGGTTATGGATTGGCAGCAGTTTTTTAAAAAATGCAAATTTGTTGGAACCATCTATGACATCATCAGTTGAGAACTTTAAATGTTAAAATTTCAAGAACAAAAAAAGATTTTGACCAAATTTTTTCACTGCTATTCCACATTTTAACAACAGCAACAATCTTTTATTGGTTCTAGAATTTACACTTTTTTGCATATGTTTTTGAAGATTACATTTACTGTAGCAAAGTCTATGCACTAAAAAGTAATAAATAAGTCGTTTGGGCTTCAAAAAATGGACCTCACTTGTGTATCATGATAGCAATAATGAAACAGTACTTGGGCTATATTCTTGTCATGTTTTTTCCATGAGTTTGAGAGTTACTTGGCAATCTCATTGTCATGTTTGTTATCCTTATCACTTTACTACCATTGCTTTTACTAAGTATATGTAAATGAAAGACAGAGAAAGTAAAAGGTTGAAAAACTTACCAATGCTGTACCTTAATTCTGAAACTTTTTAATTTTTGTTTTTTTTATTCAATTAAAAAGTTCTCTCCATTTTAGGAATCAACTGAGAATAGTTTCGAGAGAAATACACGGAAGTCTTTGTTCAGTGCTTTGGTGCACAGTCACACAGAAGACCTGCAAGTCAATTTGGGGCTGCCAGAGTTACCGTCTAACCCCTCATCAAGGTATAAAGGCAGTATAACAAACACTTTGGTATTAACAGTAACAGGAACAACAGCTATGGCAGCAACAACAAGGAAAGTAATACTGGCGTGTACAATGGCAACATTGACAACAACAACACAACAACTGCAACAGCAATGACTCTGATGATAACCGATTCCATTTTTCTTTATGTAAAATATAGTCTGATTTTTTGGTAAACTGAGAAGAGCAGAAAGCATTGTACGCTTTTCAAAGCCATTTCAGTCATTGTTTTCATCAATAACTTGGCCGGGTGTATGTATGGTTTAATTTTGTCCTTGGTTTGAGGTTAATTTTCCATTGTTTCAAACTCATTATCACACATTACCATATCCAAAAACAAAAGAAAATACGTTTTAAACTAAGGGTAAAATTGAACCATTAT
Source organism: Hydrozoanthus tunicans (assembly GCA_026413305.1). NCBI lineage: Eukaryota > Metazoa > Cnidaria > Anthozoa > Zoantharia > Hydrozoanthidae > Hydrozoanthus > Hydrozoanthus tunicans. The sequence continues at coordinate 20,947 of JAOBAT010085974.1, forward strand.
GTATACGCCGTCAAAGAATTACCAGGGAAACTGGGAATTTCAGCTAGCACCAGCTTAATGAACCCCAAAAGAGAGGGTTAGGCTTCAGTTTATATAACTTAGATCTCTTACCAAGTCTTTACTGCCCTAGCCTGCACCTACTCTAAACTCTTGAAAAAGCATACAGGGCAAAATAGTAGTATAGGGTGGACATTATATGAAAAACGTAATAGTAGTTTAGGGCAGAATAATAGTATAGCATGGAAACATCTTGAACAGTTAATTGTAGTATAGTATGGAATAACAACTGGTACAGGGTGAAAATATTTGAAAATGTCAAGAATTTAGTACAGCTGGGTGATATACTGTAGTAGTTTAAAATGGAAAGTTCCTGACACAAATTTTATATTTGTTTAAAAATACATACTTAAATTGATATCTTTAGAGAGTAACTTGCCCAGGTAGATGAAAAGGACAAACTTGCTGGATTTTAATAGTCAAACAGACCCAAATGAGGTTTAAATGCGATGGAAACAGCCAAAAACTAATAATTGTACAGACCCAATTAAGGGCAGTATATGTAGGGTGGAAATTTGCTCAGAAAAAATAAATGTACCTGTATGTTTATTGGGAAATTAAGAGTAACTCAATCACTGCTGACTTTGTGTGCAGGTCCCTGGTGCTATCTGCAAAAGAATCAAATTCTTTGGAGGTGAGTACAAGCTTGCATCCTGAGTATTTCCTGTTTTATAGCCTCAGACTGAAGCAGTAACTGACTCTGAAGTCAGATGTCACATTTTTCGATGGCCTAAAAATGGTAAAGCATTAGGTTAAAAGAAAAAATATTTTTAAAACCTAGTTTTAATGTTTCAGACAAAGTCAGACAAAGGAGAACCCAGATGGTTTATCAAGGAACAAAATGTATGCCCAAACAGTCTGACTAATGCCTCGTAAGGATTTCTTTGACCGAAGAAGAGCTATAACAAGAGCTTTTAAGACTTTCAACATGCCAAATAATTTCAGCATTTTCTTAGTCTCAGGAAGATGAGGGGTTCCATGAGCTGGCAAGTTCAGCATCTTCATCAAGCTCGATGTCTCTTAAGACAGCCCCAGAAGAGGATATCTGGGTGCTGGCAGCCAATCTTCCACCACAGACGTTTTACACGTGGGAAATGAATGGAAAGTAAGTGTCGTGCCATCCGCTTCTTGTAGAGGATATCTAAAATAACCTGCTTCAGTATGTGAGAAATACATTTTAAAAAACAGGAAAAAAAGTCATGAAAAATTTGTAGAATTAGTTTTTGACAATAGAAAAATGGACAGAGATCAGGAAACTAAAGGAAGCTCGTTCTTGGTTGTATTAACTGTTCCTCGTTGGTCATGGCCAAAGGTCAGGGAAATGTCGCAAAACTATTTTCTTTTGACAGGTAAACTGAATACTGTTCTACCAGTATTAAAAGCCAATTTTTAAGTGCTTGTGGCTACTGCAAGTAGCTGTAGAAAGTGAAAAAAATATAAAAGGGATAGCTCCTCCCATATCTGACACCTTTTATAAATTCAAACTTTGGACCAATTGGCATTTCAGCTTATCTCTGAGTGATAGCAATAAAGAAATTCATAACCAATTAACTTTAAAAATTCATGATCATTTCTTCCATGCAGTAGTGGTAAAAAGAAACGGAAGCAAAGTTCAATTTGTTTCATTTTTTGTAATCCTTTGTCGAAATTCTAGAGAAATTTTGTATCTTTTGCGACTATGTATCTTGTCACTAACTCCTATAGGTTTCACTCATTAGAGCATGACACTAGCCTTGTAGAAACTTCATGTATTTGATGCTAGCATTTTTTTACCTCTAAGTATGATAAATTATTATGTTTCGTTATAATTTTCCTAAGTTTGAAACAGAAATCAACAAAATTGTTAATATCCATATGTTACATGAAACAGTTTTAAACACGAATAGTCTGTTTATTTCATGTCGTGTCTCTTCAGGCGCTGAGTGACACCTTAAGGTGACAAATGCTGGCCCTTTTATAGCGCAGGTCCCTGTTTAAGAAAAGCAATGTCAATCTTGTTTAGCATGTTTTATTTCATTTTGTTGAATTTTAAGCCAGTGTAATGCCACAAGCTAATTTTTCGTAGTTTGTAACACTTGTATTTAGTTCCTGAATGTCATCAACTCAAGAAATCAAAAGAACATCAAAATTTAAAAATTGTTCTAAAGGTAGTTTTTCGGCTGGCTGTTGACTGGTTGCAACAATTTTATTATCCTCATATTTTATGGACTTCCTATGGTATTTCGTTTCTTGCATAAACTTCCTGTTGTGTTGCGGACTCACTTACCCATAGTTAGCATTGTGGCTACTGTCTATAGGTGCAGTAGCCACATAAATGTACTGGGCTGGGTATTTGTGCATGAAACAGAGGAGCAATTTTGTTTTCACACCATATAGGTCATGTGTTGATTCTTCTGTAAAGTTGGAATTCTACGGCTCGATTTCTTTTCTTAGCACTGAATCTTTGACGTAGCAATCTACGAAATTATCAAGTTGTAAATGCAGTGCAGTGTAAAGTGCACTTGTAAACAAACTGCAAGAAAGAATTGTAACTACTTTTTGTTTGTTTCAGTAGCTGAAGATCTGCAAACGCTGGGTTTCTCAAAAGTCCTGGAAGTGCTTGAATTTGGAAAATTATATCCAGCAGACTTCTTGGGAAATAGTGAAAGTCCTTAAAAAATCTGTGATCTTGCTTCAAAACTAGTGCTTAGTTTTTCATCGAAAAAACAACTCTATTGTTGCAATATTGACAGCTGTCTGTACTCGGACGTAGGTCCTGAGGCTGCACCAAAATGCTCAAGAAAATCTTTCAAAAATCAGAATTTTTCATTCACTTACATACATGTAACACAAAAGAACCATGTTATATGAAGTGTATGTAAAAATTGAATAAAGGTGAAGGTTACCCTTGACCAGTCCGGGGATCGAACCGTGGTCCTCGGGATTGGGAGGCAGGAACCTACCACTGTACCACCCCCCCCTGCTATGTAAAGTGTTAAGTGTGTGTTATGTATGTTTCTGTGTAAGACTTAGTTTAGAAACCCTGTAAACAGCAAATTTGTCCTTTTTCTAGGAGAGACCAAGCCATAGAAAAGCCTTACTTGACAGAGGCTGGACCTGTTGTGTTTGACGAGATGTATGATATTCTTATGAAGCAAGTAACGTACCTTGTAACAGAACCCAAACCAGTTCATCGGGTGGTCGCCCTCTCACAGCTGGTGAAAGATTCTTTGAACGTCCTGCTTGGTGTGCCATCAGCATCTTTTGACTTGGACAAGGTTAGAGTTTCCTTCCTCACAGGCTTTGCACTGTTCCTCTCTTTCAAACAAACTTTGTTTTTAATAGAAAAAATTAGTAGGGCAGTCATTATGGATAATAGTGAACTGTAATGCTAACAATGATAATGATAACGATAATGATGATACCTTTTGCAGTTTACAGTTTTCACTATAGACCTTGTTGGCAAACTGTTTAAAGTCCAAACCGATTATATTGTTAGAATAGTGACGAGGAAGTCAGAGTGTAGAAACTATGGTGTCAATAATAGTAGTAGTAGTAGTACTAAGTAGTGATAGAAACAATGAGTCTAATAGTATTAATCAAGTTAATGATAATGACAATAGCTTTGTAATAGTTGAGTTCAAGTTACCAATAGTTCCGTCGTTTGAGCATCTAAAGATCATGGTTTTGATTACTGTTTCCACTTCTTTGAAACCTATTTCTGCAGCCAACACAATCATTCAGCGTGAACCGATTAGTGAGGACGTCTGGTTGTTCTCCAGAGATCTTGCAAAGCACGTTGTCCAAGTTAGCTCTCATTGGAACCGATTATATGCGAGTGAACAAGTTTGCCAACCACCACAATCCCGCTGGTGGTCTTGTCTTGCAAGCTTTCCGCAGAGCTCTCCAGAACTTCTTGCACTGTTATAGAGCCGTCGTGATGTCTGTTGTTGGTATGAAGAATGATTTCTTGCTGCAAGTAGATAAAAATTAGTGTAGTAGGAAAGGTCGTGCTAAACGTTTCTACGCGACAAATTTCTTTCTAACCATTCCCTGGTGTTAAATACTTCTCACAAGACAGAAAAATAATTGGCTCACTAACTTCATTTTAAATATTATAAAAATGAGCTTAAGTTAACGAGCACTGGAATATCGACGACAACTCATTTCTTGCTTGCCCCTTTCGATTTTGTATGGATAGCTTGCTTTCTCTTTTTTCGAAACTTGCCTTATGTAAGTGTGTTTCTTATTTTCTAAATTAAAGTTACCAAAATTTGCGGTAGGCTGTTCTTGTAGTCGTTAAAATTTCAAGACCTAGCTTTTCACGTTGTAGTTTTCAAGACGACAGCGTGCATGTAGCCAGCACGATGGATTCCACCGTGCAACCGTTATTTTCTGCCGTCGTCGTCGACATTCTCGTCCCCATTCTAAGGTCAATACAGGCCGACCTCGATATATCGAAGGGCAAAGGGACTGGACAACTTACTTCGTTAAAATGGAGGCTCATAATAATCGAGGCCCTGATATAACGAAGTTACCAAAAAGACATGAAAACCTTTGCTTTACCCGGATTTGATAACAGAAGAAATTTAGCGTCGACACGTACTTGTTGGACCATGATTTCTTTACTTATTTACCATATAGAACAGCCTTAGCCGTACTCGGTACAGTAACAAAGCGTTCGGGAAGTGACAAGGACCTGAGAAAAGTGTTGAGAGAAACCGAGGCGTATATAAACTTTAATCAGGCCTATCAATGAGAAAAGCTGCAGACATGCGATACATCGCCTACCTCGGCCGTTTGGGCGGGCGATGTTTACACGTCCCCGATTTTGCAGTAGAAACAATTGTGTTCATATAGGTTTATTTTTAATACTATTTAAAAACGTTTTGAATAACTTCAAGAAGTAATCCTGCTGTAGAATGATTTTTTTTAGAAGCATAAAATTTTCGAAAGTACTACTGAAAGGAGAACGTTTTGCTTTGTTGCACGAGGGATTTGTATCTTAATCTTTGTAGAAAAATGTTTATTTTATTCAACAAGACAGTTGACAACAGGGTAACCGTTACAGTAATCAGCACGGATGATCGGCTCAAACTGTTCTACTTTGTTAAAATTGTACTCATTAACACATAACCAAGATAAGACACTGCTGATAAACTGTCAAGAGCAAACAAACGCTCATGAAGCAATGGTCATGGCACGTCACTGGCACTAATTATCCGACATTCCAATTGCGATAGTAACAGGGTTCGTACTGGCCCTGGAAATCCTGGAAAACCCTGGAAAATGTTTGAAGCCCTGGAAATCCCTGGAAATGTTTCATTAAGCCCTGGAAAATTTCATAGAATTTTCTTGAAAAAACCAGATTTCCCAAAAGTTGCATTGTTTTTCGTTTCAAGTAACAACTAAGACTTCAAACTTAATTTTTGAATGTTGTTGTTACATTAAGTCCAATAAATACAAATTTTCATGACATTAATTACTAAAACGTTGTTTGTACAGGTGATTTTTTCATTCAGGAATTAAAAAGTCCTTAAAAAGCCCTGGAAAAAATAAAAATATAGCCCTGGAAAACCCTGGATTTTTTAAGTTCTGAGGGTGTACGAACCCTGTAGTAAACAAAATTACATTAGCACCTTTATTATCCTTACGGACTTTGTACAATATTTCTCTTATCTTACGCACTTACGTCCATACAATAATTTTCCTAAAATGGCCGTGCGAAGTTACCACAAACAAAAATGTAGCGAAAAACAATTTTAGGCGGGTCTATAGGCGGGTGATAAGACGTACACGGGCGATCGCCCGCTTCTTATTGATAGGCCTGACAAACGGAACAGACCTTGAAAAGTAAAGTCGAGCAGTATCAAGACTGGAAGTTTTCGGTAGTTTTCTTCAGTATTTTGTACTTCCTTCGTCAACCTCGTTAAATCGGGGTAGAATGTGGCCTTGGTACCCAAAATTTGGTTCGTTGTACCAACAAATTACCGTAATTTTACCGAGCCCGAAAAAAATAACTTCATTATATCAGGGACTTCGTTACATCTAGGTTTGATATGTCGAGGAAATCGGTACGTTAGATTTGGCTCTAACAAATCAGATTCAGATTCCCTATCCAAATTCTAAACGTTTTGACAAGCTTTTGTTATCAATATTTACCAATGTTTTTTTTGCTTTTCAACCAACAGCTGAAAATGTTCAAAGCCCGTTCGAGTTAAGCACCTTTTTCCGTGACATTGGGAAACGGCTAAGGTAAGTACAGTAAAAACCCGCATAAAAGAACAAGTGGATTAAGAACACTCAGGCTGAAATTTGGCTAAAAAAGTATCAGACATAAGAACACATTCAGCCTGAAAAATGAAAATTGTTCTTATGTAAAGAGCTGGATGGCATGAGTTACTCAATTAGATAATGTCAATGTGTTTGAACTTTGCTAAATACAATTATGCAACCAAATGAATGTTATCATCTGTCTTCTGTCATGGTGGTCTTGTTCAGTGTTTAATTTTAGAAAAAATTTTAAGAACACCATAAGAACACTTTCAGCCTGATTTCGCAGAAAACATCCGATAAATAAGAACGAGATCAGCCTGAACCCCCAAAATATGTGTTCTTTTATGCAGGTTTTTACTGTATAAAGAAACTAAGACCTCTTTCAAAAAGAGCTGGAGCCCCATTTTCCCTTCACTGCCCATTTAGGTTAACAGAAACATAATGATAAAACTAACTCCAGCATACTGCTTTTCACGAAGCAGAATCCAGCTTTTCACAACCCAATAATCTCCCTGACCTCAGTGCCCCTCCCTCCCTCCCTGCCTTTCCTTGGGTGTTCACGTCAATGTTCTAACAATGCGGTTTGATGGTAGGTAAAACATCTTTGCAGCAGATTTTATTTGTTGTAGCATCAAGTGCTATAGTTTTAAGAACCACAAGTTGAAGTTTAACTTGTAACAATTTTAGGACCTAGAGTCATTGTATATGCTGGTTTTGCATAACCATCCACCTTTATAAGATTCTCCCATGACGTTGGCTATCAGGTGAAGAGCCTCATAGCAGAAGTGTTTAGTTGTGGAAAACAAGTTGTGGTTGTTTCTCATAGGTTTATATCAGAAGTTTGCATTTGCTCAGAGGCATTCAAGAGATCCTCTTCGGATGAAAAACCAAGATTTCCAACTGTAAGTTTCTTTGTTCTAACGCGCTAATGACACAAGTCGCTTAAATATCTACCGTACCATCTCCAAGAATACGTTGTTAATCAAGTGGGTATATAACAAAATGTTAGAAATACTGCCCTGGTTATAAGAAATATTTCATGGAACAAGTTTTCGTAATGCCCCAGGTAAAACATTCCAGCAAGAAAACAACCATTGGTAAGTTAAACATATAAATCGCCATCGCTCATCTTTAGCTTAATGAACTACATCGCTGGTGCATCTGATATCAGTACGGTTAATTACCGGGAGGCAAGGCCCTTCGAAGAACTTGAAAGCCCTTGAAGGTTGTAAAAAATATTAAAGGATGACAAAGTCCTTGCAAAGCAAAAAAATACCTCAAAGGTTGTGAAATCAAACCTGTAACAAGAAATATCATGTGATTTAACCAAAGGATGGTACCAGTCTGTCATCCTATAGTATATGTCATTTGTAGAAATAGAAAAAAAGATGTTAGTAGCTGTTCACGAGAAAACTAAACCAGAACGTTTGCAGAAACTCGTGACATTCGCGGGGAGAACCCACTTACCCACCAGTATCGAAAGGGTTTGAACCTTTGTTGTGATGTCTTATTCCCCTCATTTCTACACATATACACTGCAAGGGGATCCTGGCCTAGACAGGTCAAATTTTTCCGAGAATTTACAACAACCATAAAAATCTGACCAGTAATCGATGAAATTAATCATGATATCGCTGATAACACTTTGTTCTTACCGGTTTCAGGGGGTGAAGTTATTGTCCTATTTGTATGAACTGTGTTTGGAGCACTCCTCGTCTGAGTTCTATTCAATGTTACTTTCTCTCTTAAAGAACAGCGCAGCTCCGTACATTTTGTAAGTAGCGTTTTTTTGAAGCTCATATAATGCAAGAACACAAATTGTTCCCACTTAGATATGTTTTAAAAGATATATGTAAGATGGTTAACAGAGCGTTTTGATTAGTTAAAAAGCATGGAAAAAGCTTTGCCTGATACAATGAATCAGATTTAGATTTGCATTAAAGCATTGTAACCCACGTCCTGTCTAGGTGGGGTTAGTTTGAGAGTGATGTCCAAACTTTAATCTGCTGTTTTTTTATAGTGAAATAGTGAACGGTTTTCTTTTGATCATGAAGTAGATAAGACATCGTTTCTTCTTTTCTGGATTATTTTTTAGTAGCAATTCTTGTTGTCTCCCGCTTCTGTTTTAGGTTTATCCAAAACTGGGTCTTCAAAGGTGTTTGTCATGACTTATATGGAGAGTTCATGATTGAGGTGGATGATCAGTATCTCGCCTACAGAGGTAATTATGATAATTCGGCTGTAAGAACGATTATGATGATGATGATGATTGTGAAGATAGAGATGGTAAAGGAAACTACGATGGTGGCTGTGATAGTTAATTAAACAAATGGTCGCGGATATTATAAGTCTTGAAAGTGAAGTAATTGATGATCAATAATGATGATGATGATGATGATTGTGAAGATAGAGATGGTAAAGGGAATGACAACATTACTGAGCTAACGATGACGGTTCTTATAACTCTTGAAGGCGAGTTGACATGACAAGCTCACGATGATGATGGCAAAGATGATGGTACTCATAGTGTTGGTGGTTTAGTTGATCCTAGTGATGTTTTACTGATTCAAAAAAATATCAAGGTGTATACGTTAATGACGATAGATAGCTATAGACATTATGATAAAAGTAAAGGGGGTTCTCTAATGTGTGATTTCATGTTTTTGAGAAGTTAACTTTTCAAAGCATAGCTGATCGTTTCTTGAAGTTACTGATAAATCGTTCGCAGATTACACACCCATTTCCACATACTACATCAGTGTGAAGCCTGGGTTTAGTGCATAAAAAGTGGAATTGAACCTTGAACCTAGATTGATGTGCGGCAGCTGGAACGTTTAAGTTGGACAGAGGGAGTTTTTGACGGTTCCCAACAGTACATTCCGATTTTTTTCATAATTTTTAAAAGTTTGAATGTTCAAGGGTTTACGATTAGTAATCCTGCCCAATTGATTTTCCTGCTCCCACCGTTTTACACTTGTTGCCAGGGTTCGTTAAGAATAGAAACCTTAAGCATGAGACGTCGGTGTTGCCACGGAGGCAAACCGGAAATCAAATGTCAGTAGTTGACGCGTACTTGCACACGTCAGGCGGTCATGGTGATCTTCACGAAGGTGAGAAACGACTTGGCGGCCTCCGTCACGATCTGCATGACATATGCAAGTAAGAGTCAGGCCTGCTTCAAACACCGTATTTTGACCGTATCGAATTAAATTGATTTTGATCCGGAGCTAATTGAACCGATGATTCAAACACCGAATTTATTTGCGTTTACATTTAATTTTTCAGCCGAGTTGAGTACGGTGCACTGCTTCAAACACCGTATTTTCATCGAATTTAATTCATGAATTTAATTCGATACGGTTAAAATACGGTGTTTGAAACAGGCCTTAATTACTGATCTTTGACTTCCGGTTGGCCTCCGTGGAAACTCGAACGTCGGGTGCTTAAGGTCTCTAATATTGAAACTGGAATAAGTTCAACAAGCCACAAATGTCTAGAAAGTCTGGAAAAAATCTCATTTTTAAAGCAAGTCGCTAAAAGAGTCTAGATCAATTGCCGGTTTCTACTCGTAACAGAAAAAGCGCTGACGTTTATGTGCATTCTAAACTAAAACATGTAGCAAAAAAGTCCATTGTTTCTTTACGGCAGACAAGTTCTTTTGGACCAATGGCTTCCTTATGGCGGACACAGACAAGTTAAAGTGTGTTCCTATGTTCCTTGGGGAACTTGCTAACAGCATCTTCATATGTGGGAAATCCATCAACCTGCTGAGACTCTGTTGTCCGGAGGTACGCGATTTAAGTATTTCACATCATGCTGGACATGAAGAGATTAGAGGCATTTTTTGTAGTCATTTTCATTTTTAAAGCTCGACCAACTTTTGAAATAGTTCTTATTATCTGGAACTTAACTTTATCATTTTGTAATTTTTTTGCCTCTTAGTTCATAGTAAATGTATCGACTGCAACAAGGACAAATTTTATATTGATAAAGTTGAATCAAAATCAACTATAAAAGAGTCTTTTTTAAGGAAAAACTATTTTCAATGAATGTATTCATGAAATGTTTAAAATGGATAGAAATTATTAAGGCTGTAGAAGTTAAAAGTAGTGTAATACTAAACTTTTCTAACTACAAATCCCTGCTGACCTTTAAGGTATCATACTTAGCTTTACTCAGTCAAAAACCCGAAAAAAATTTTTATTAGCCAATCGAATTGCCAAGCGTTTAAGCTATCAAAATGTGAAAAACTGATATGAAAATATTTTTTTTTCGCTAGATGCAGTAAAAAACGTTTTTTTAGCATATTCAACCCGAAATCTTTCAATGTGTTAATATCAAGAGTGTGTACTTCCGGCGATGACACATGAACGAAAGACGGCTGAATGACGTAACATAATAGCAATTTGATCGCGTGCATCACGCCGACAGGAAAGAGATTGGCGTTCCTGTTTATAACTACAGCTATAGTCATTGGATTTGTCGTCGGATACGAGTATTTGGATTTTAAAATTTGAAATGCTTGGTAAGAAGTAAATGGGCCCAGTTTCAATAATGGACCCACCGGATCCTTCGAGGCAACAACTCGCGTTGGCGAGAATGCAGCGAGGACATTTCTAACGAAGAAATAAAGCTGTCTCCATCGAATCTGCGCAATAAAACAGTCAAGTAAATCAAATACAAATCAAGGGAGCTTTATAAGTTACGAAATTGAGAATAGATTGCGAACGTGAAAGATCAGGGTCTACAAGTTTTATGAAATGCATCTTATTTTGTTGTAACTTCAACTCACCCGCATTGCCTCGTGGCTTCCAGCAATATATTTTTGGTGGACGCCACACTCTCTTCAGCTTTGTGACTTGTTCTAATTCCCGCTTTACCGACCCGGTTTTCTTTTTTTGTTTTTGGCGGTATCGAAAATCTATAATAATCAACATGAAAGAACTTGGACCCATCTCGCATTACATGCGCACTCTGATTGGAAGAATACTTTCACAAGTGCGAAAACACTCATCACTTAGTAAACAAATAATTCCGACACGAAAATCTTTTTCTGCGTTTTTCTCGAAAGTAAGTTTGGCGCATTTTGACCAACTTCTCATCTCTTCTCGTCTCATCTCCAAAACTATTTAACCCAGTGATCCCAAATTTTGCACAGAGCTTGCCAAAGGTCTGATCTGATGTTTTTAATTACTTTGTTCTTGAGATATCTTGCAAAAACAACGAGAAGCAAATGTAAAACAGCAGTTTCAACTTTGTAACTTGGTAAAAAAGTGACAACGCACCTAAACGCAAATCGCCGACACGTTTTTGGAGACCAATCTTCGTTCTTTCTAATGGTGTGTAAACTGTGCAGAGGCGATAATTGGTTTTTGAGATGGAACTTTATATTGAAAAACTGTTTATAAGCTTTCAGAAAATGTATACTTTAGTGGGACTTTGATAAAAACCTAGCGCGCTATACGCGAAAAGCGAGGGTGTCGAAAAGATGCGTCTGATACCTTAAGTCAACGATGTTTGGTTTAATTTAACTTTTAACTTATACAGGTTTAATACTTTTGTTATTATTGTCATTAGCATTATCATTATTATTATTATTATTATTATTGTTATTATTATTATTATTATTATTATTAGTAGTAGTAGTAGTAGTAGAAGTAGTAGTAGTAGTAGTAGTAGTAGTAGTATGAGGCAGTGTTAACTTCTGGATGCAGACTCTAAGAAATAGATAAAAAACCAGTACTTCAGCTAGGCGCCACAGCGAAGCTAGCTTCCGTTTCTCTGTTCCCTTTAAAATTTCCTGTGTCTTTCTGAGCTTACACTAACAATAACCTGAAATGTTCTTGCAATGTCCAGGCTGCTGCTCAGCACTGCTTTCTGCATCCTCCTCAAGAAATATCTTCCTTTCAATTGGCCCCGTAGGTTTCTCACCCGTTCGCCGGTTTTTTGACGTACTTCGTAGCCTGGGTGTTGTCTTTTAAGCTGCAACCGCAGGGGCATGTTCTTCATCACCTTCTCCTCCTCTTTCTGCTCTCTGATCTCTACCCAGAGGCAACTCATCTCAAGCAGTGTGACCGTTTTTCTTCCTCTTTCAACGAACTTGGCTTCTACATAGATGACCAGTCGTTATATCCAACAGTAAAGTTTAAATCACTGTTGTAAAAACAGATCACTGTACATATTGTTTCATACGTTTCAGTAAACGCCCAGTTGTTTTATTTGTTTAGACAAACTAACGGAAACATCAACATCAAAATATTGGTGACTCCCTAGAAGCTAAGTGATTTTACTCCCTCAGTACTATTACGACACTAAATAACATGATTTTCAATGCCGGCCTACGAGGTTGTCCCTTTTTCCCCGTTATAGTAGGCCTGGTTCTACCACGGTCAAACATGCCTATTTTAAGGATTAGGATTAAGTGACAATTTGATCCGCAGCACTATCTCTGTGATCCTGGAATACCTATTCCTACAATGGATGTAACATTTTCTATGAAAGAGCTACAGAAAATTACTGTGAAAAGTCAGGAGTATACCGCTGAGATAGAAGCCTTAGCTCGAGAGGACGAAAGAAAAAGACAAGCAAAGGTGAGCATTTCGTTCTTGGAACCACTTTGTTCAGAAATTGTTTCGAAGAGGTAACCCTGCTTAAAATGAAAGTTAGTTGCCCTCAAAACTATAGAGCTTTTCTTGTTCGAAAGTTTCAAACTTGTTTAAGGGTCAAAGTTTGTGACTCGGCCACATTTTTCTCTAGCTCTTCCTGAGGTTTTTCTTGTTGTGCTTTTCTTGCTTTTTGAGCACTGTTCTCCAGCATTATTTTTAGAAACACTTTCGGCTTGTTAGGATGAAGTGTGTTGTTACGTTTCACAAAAAGCATTAAAACAAGTCCAAAAAAATGTCTTTTGCGTTTGAGTTCGACAGAGTTGTTCCCCGCACTTATGACGTCGCAGGAATGTTAAAAATAGGTCCCAAAATCGTTGCTTTCATAGGTTTAAGAACGTCTGAATTGTTTGCTTCATATTCCAAGATCTCATTCAAAATAAGGAGAAGCTAAAAACTTAACAAGCTTGATACAGATAGCAATGTTCCTTCCATCTGTAAACAACGTGTTTTTCATTCAAGGCCCTTTTAACAGGAGTCGAAATAATTGTCGGACGGCGGAGATTGTTCAACTAATAACGGTATTTGTTCAACAAAAATCAAAAGCGTCGGCTTTGCCAGACATTTTGACCGAAACCGTTAAGAATATCTTTTTGACCCCGGCTTTAACACCAACAATTATTGAAACAGATAGTTGTCTGTCTTGCAAATGATAGATCTCGATTAAAGTTGTAAAAGAGATGAGTTGTCAACGACATTGTCCAATTTTGCATTTTGTTTGAGGACCAAGAACTAACAATATACCTAGTTATTTCTTGGAGACAAAAGAACTAAAACTATACCTGGTTATTTCTTGAAGACGCGAGAAATAACAACAAACGTCCCTTTTTAGTTACTTCTTGAACATGTGTTTTGTACATGCTGCGCTAGAAGTGTGAATGGGTTAGCTTTACATCGATGTTAACGGTTCTACAGAACCAGTCACTTTCTTAACCACACGTGTTTTTCTTTTAAGCAGAAAAGAGCGTTAGATGAAGCTAAACAGACTGATTTATTAGAAGAAAAAGAAAAAGCTGAAAGAGCATTGAAAGAATTAGAAGGTGAACTTGTAATTATTTGATTCTCTCCTTTACATGACTTTCTGTCAAAACCTCAGTCTACAACTTTCTCAGATGCAAGGATTTTGGAAAACAGGGTTTTCTATAATGATAAGACACACTAGGCACACCCTGCTGGTATGACTGAAGAGGATTGTTGAATGAGTGACCAAGTGACTGTTAACATTGAACTGGTTCTGACGACAAGGCTAGAAACAACTGTTTTGTTGTGAGACTAACAACTAGTTACATCGGTCGAGAACAACAACAGCCAGATCAACAAAGATATTTCGGGGATTCAGTGGTCATTGATCGTTCGAAAGTCTGATTGATAACAATGTAGAAGGAGTTTAGTGACCAGTGTTGTACCCAAATTAACATCAGTTAGGTTATTTTCAAACTTGTGAGGTGAGATGTATGCGACACGTCCTTGTTATTAGCAGACAAAACATACTATTCAAGCGCTCCCAACCTGAGATTACCTTGCTACAAACAGCTGACATCGGTTTTCTGTTTAGAGCATCTCAGTTGACAAAAAGTGGCGTTCGGTTTACCCCATTCTTTGATCTCCAAACATATTATGTAGGTGCTCCAAACCTGAGATTATCAGAACCTGTTTGTAAATGGTAGAGGGACTAGTACCAAGCTCCTTCATACAAACGGCTGACATCGGTTTTCAGTCAGAACTTCCTCAGTTGACAGACCACGGTATATGGTTTACCCCATTCTTTGATCTCCAACTGGTGAACGTTCGAAGTGTTTCTGTTGCACTGGTAGATAGCGACCAAAGCTATACCTAGCAACTTTGAATGACATAGTATCGTTTAGATAAAGTTGCAGTGTTTCTTTGTTAAAAATATACTTGCTATTCTTATCCCTGGGCGGAGCTATGCTTAAAAGCATAAACTAAACCTAAAAAATGAGATACTGAACAAATGGTAAAGAGGGCTATCAGGCTATTTGTGATTAACTGATGACACTAATTGAGGCTTTGTCTAATGTAAATTTTGTTTCACAGAACTGATCAGAAAAGCTAAAGAAGCTGTGAAAAAGAAGAAACGTGAGGATTTTGAAATGCTAAAGGAACAAATGGAACAGGCCTTGAAGGTAAGTGGCCATAAATGCCTGTCACTTAGCCTCAAACAATTTCGTTTATCGTTGAAGTACCAACTCCATTAGCTAACGTGGTCAACTTGATATCAATTATCATATTATCATGTTACTTTATAATTGGGTTTATCGAGTAATTTTTTTACTCTTACCACAGGGGTGGAAACTAACTTTTTTTAGCACCGGCCAGCCGGGCCGGCAGCAGATAAATCCACCGGCCCGAATGCAATTTCAACGGCCCGACTGTTTTTAGTCTTTTTCTATTATTTTGAATTATTGTCATTGATCACGTTAATGTGCGTAACTCGTGTCCCAATTTGAAAAAGAACAACGCAGAAAGAACAACACAAAAGACACGGCCAGTCGGGCTGGCGCTTCATGAAATCTACCGGCCCGACGTAGAATTTGCCGGCCATTGGCCGCCAGGTCGGCGTTAGTTTCCAACCCTGTTACCATTACTACAAGTGTCATTATAATTGTTGAAGTATATAAACTGTGCAAAGAACTTGGTTAAGAGCTTCACATGTTTTCTACAAAATAGTCATATTCAGGTTAAGGTTACAATTTTAGTCGAAGCTGTTGTGAAGTTTTACCAAAGTATTTATATCATTTATGTTTTTCAATTTTTATTGGCAACTTGATATGCAATCGTCATTGTTGTCTTCAATATCATAAGCATCATTGTTGCCATTGTGCTGTAGTTTTGTTCGTCAGTTTCGTCACTGTTGTCAACCTGTTAGCAATAATTTAGTATAAACGTAGTAGTTAGAATATCATCTCAATTGCTGCTTATCCCGTATAGAACTAGAAACAGTTAAGTTAGAAACCCGAGCTGGTGTACTGTAGAGTCTCCCTGTTCTCCCTGATGTAATTTCGTGATAAAAATTACCTCTCGAGTTTTGTGTGAAATGAGATATCCTTTACATGCTGGCGCGATGTCTGTCAGAAAAAGAAAGCTAGTAAAAGTCTGTAAAGCTCGTTAATGACGTTAAATTGAGTATATTTTTTGCTTTCGTTAATGGCAAGTCGCAAATTTCAAGTAGAAATGATCTTCGTTTTCATATAGAATCGAGTTTTGGCCAAAGAAAGAGAAGATGAAGAGGACGCTGGTTTCATGAGACAATATACAGAGAGAGAAGTCACAACTGCAGCTCTAGAAGACGAATTGAAGGAAAAAGCAAGGTAAAGCGACTGTCCAAAACCTTCAATAATAGCTTTTCTTCATGACTATGTAAGATTTAGTGACAAAGAAAAACGGATAAAATGGGAATACCTAGTTAAAAGAAGTTATAAAGAGCACAGTTAAAAAATTTATCTGCAGTAAATTACCGTTTGTTTTTTACTTTTAACTATTACGTGGACATTAATGATATTGGGAACAATTATGGTCAATGGCGATAGCGATTTGTGGTAGAAACAAAACTTAATAGAAACAATAACAACTTCAATTTCTGGTGTAAGTTTATTCTTTTTGAGTAAACTATAAACCTTTAGAAACTGAGAGAAAATACGCCTGAAACAAAATTTCGTGATAATCCTGACACATAAGACATAATGATTGATGGAAATATTGACTGATGTTCTGCTCCCTGTAGACAAGAACTGATCAAGTATTATGAAGAGCTCAGACGAGAGGTTGAGCGCAGAGAAGAACGAGCACTTTGGACAATTCAACGCCATCGATTGGATACAGTACGGGTTCAGTTTCTTGCTCAAGAAGAGGCAAAGCTTCAGCAAATGAAGGAAGCTATTGCAAAACCCAGATTGAACAGCACGAATGATCCCAATGAAAGAACGGATGGTCCTTCTGGCCACAAAATTGGTGAAAAAGCTACCATACCATCAACTCCTTTTAGTACACCAAACCCTGGCATTATTTCACTTATTGCTAGTGGGGTTAAAACAGATCCTTTAGTACGTTTACAAAGTAGTACAGGAAGAGAGGAATCTCACTCAAGCTTGGCAGACTCTGGAGTTGATGTGCAGAGTACAACGAAAAAAGCTGCAGAAAGGCATCCTGTTGGATCACAGAGGGTCATGTCGAATGCAGACTCAGTACACTCGGCAGCCATTTTAAACAATGGTGATGATACTGATGTATCTGTTGCATCAAACTTTGAGCTGAGTTCTGTATCTTTCGAAGATAAAGGCAATGAGGAAGAAATTCTGTCTAAATCAAGTGGAACTGTTTCGCAAATGGGAAATGAAGCAAACAGACAAAGGAAGAAGTGGGAAACCGAAAGGGAAGAAGAGTTGAGATTGGCAAAGCAGGAAATCAAAGAAAGGCGAATGTGGGGGGACCCGCCGAAAGGGGAAATTAGTTTTGCTGAGTCACCGTTTCCACATGGTCACCCATCCGAGTCATCAATTCAACATGTGCTATACTCTGCTGGTAAGCATACAAAGGGAAAGACTGATGTTCTGGGGCGGAAGAACAACTCGTCAGACTCCACAATTCAAGACCCTACTGATTGGGTTAACGCTGAGGGGAGTTTAGATCAAGTTTCAAAATCACCACACGGACACCCTTCAGATTCAGTAGCACAAGAAATGATTTATGGGTACAGCGGTGTCGGGGAAACGCCCAAACGGACTCTTCCCTTAGAGAGACATCCATCCGATTCAACAGCGCAAGGGATACTGTATGGAGAAGCTTTACAAACTGGAGATAAGAATCAACTTCGTGGACACTCCTCTTGTGATTCACATGCGGGAGTAGTTTATTCAAAGACCATGAGCACTTCCTCTCGAGATTTGCATGGTATGGCTGAGACAATATCACACAAATCGAGATCATTTTGGGGTCACCCATCTGAAAGCTCTGTACAGAAACTTCTAGGAGATATATCGACCTTACACGAGACTGGTCAAACGAGCCGTGGAACCCCTCCCCCAAGTACAGTCCAGCACCTATTGTACTCCCAACAAGGACAAGATAAGTACCAATCTTCGCGTGGTAGTCAAATGCCAAGCACTGCTCAGGACATTCTCTACCCAAGCCAGGGTGGTGACTTTCGGTTGGTATCTTCACGGGGAACCCCATCTCCTAGCACTGCTCAGGACCTTTTGTACCCTAGAGAAAGCCCCACTGTAGAGCCAGTTAGATCAACAAGAGGGCAGGAACCGGCTGTAAAAATAAAAAAAATGATTTATCCAGATGTGAAGCAAGAAGGTAACGTTTTTATTACATACCTTGTTTACTTCTTAGCCTGATTATTTCATTGGTAACGAACGCTAATATTATAACCACTCTTATGACTTCTCAATAATAGTAAGTCTGCAAATCCTAATTTCCTGTTTTCCCAATTTAAGTGGCGATAACGTTTATGTCATTGTTTTGTAAGCCTTTTTCAAGACGACTTTATATGGGCACAGCGTTTTTACGTCTTTGTAAGTTCTTGTTCAATTGAAGTTGAAGTTATACTGTGTTTTGTGAAGAAGTGTACAGAAAGAGTAGACATATACTTGAAAACTAGTAGCGCACAATTTGCAATTTCAGAAAAAATTAAGGAACGTACACTGAAACCACTAGAGTTCGAAGACGTTTGGGCTGCATCCCAGGTTGAACCTTTCATGGACAATTTCGACGTCTTGGGTATGTAGCGTGTGCCTTGGTGGTTTGATTTTAATGTATTTCATTTACTTTTTAGCATTTCTTATTTATTTTAGTGTTTCACTAACCGTTATTGTTTTTGGTGTTTTGATAAATATTTACCAGACTGATGATTTTCTATAGTTTATTCGCCAACTGGATGAATGGATAAAAGCTTCTCGAGGTCTCCATCGTCAAATGCAGCCCGAAAAAAGCATATGTTGTGGTATTAATTTCCCAGTTAGGGCCATACTTTTCGTTTACCTAACCAAATCAAATCAAAGTTTGTTTCAAACGCTGCCAAACATAGTATACGATACAAATAAACAAATAAAAGGTGGTTAACGGGCCTTTTTTATATCTTAGATCAAAAGCCAATGTCCAATCTTTTGGAACGCGTTATTCTCGTGCCAGGTACAGAAGGTGAGATCAAGCTTCGCCTTTTTGCCAAATGTTTACAGTCGGACAATCAAAAATTTCGGATGTTATCTCGTGAATGAAGAAAAAGTTTATTGACATCAAACTTTCCATTTTAGCGGAATATTTTAAGTACTAGAAGCGATCACAGATTAGTGAAGTGCGTTAAACATGTTTCACTCCAGTGGGCCTCTCTGTGCAGAGCTCTCCAATCCCCAACCCCTCAAATATGCGGAACGGCTGTCTGTTTACCTTGTAGCTTACAGCGTGTGCTTCGATAGTAGACTTTTTAAATTTAATAATCGTTCTTTTATCAACCATTTTACAACAGAATTTCACCAAAACTATAGGGTTCTTTTCTTTCGATCATTATATATTAATATATCTTTTGCATGTGTTTGGCTTTTTGATTTTGTCTCGTGTGTTTTGCTTGAATGCATTTCGCGGGCCTTTGTTTGCGCATGCATGATCGGTATTTGTCACCTATCACCGCGGTCACAATATCACGAATTTGAGACGTTATGTACCAGCCAGCCGGACGAAAACTGCTAAATTGAAGATAGGGTCAGAGTTGAGCCCACGAGGAAACGCAAGATTAGTAAGCTTTCTCCTTCGTCGAACTGAACGCAAGTAGTTTGTCAATTTATTATAATGTATTTGTTGTAAATCTGCGCGTTTTTTAACTGCTACCCTTTTCAAAGTAGATGCAGATGAAGGCATCGATGGTGCCCATCTACTATCTCTTCCCATTCTGCTACAGAGATCAGTGACAGCTCCACTTCTCGCCCAGTAAGTAAGTTAGAGGTGTTTTTCTGTATTCGGGATTTGTACTGTTTAAAAGCAGCCGAAGTGTTGCGTTATCTTGTTGTTTCACGTGTTTTTCTCTGCCCTTGTTGTTTTTACTTGTTCTTCTAATGCTGTTTCAAGCTTGCATTTTCTAGCTAGTTCAAGTGCGATACTCTGTCAGTGTTCTTGCCTTTGTCCTGGTCTTTGTCCTTGTCCTATAACCTTGTCTTTGTTTCTGTCTCGTTTTTGTACTTTCCTGTTCCTATCCTTGTTTTTTTTTTGCCTAACTATATTGTATCGCTTTGCATTAGGATTTCTTTGGTAAACTCGGCAATTGTGGACTACTTCATGCAAAACTTGGGGCTCCAGAATCAATTTGATTTGTTCAGGAAAGTTCTGTTTATGGAAGATGGCGAGTTTTCTCTGTCAGTTTCAGAGCAGCTGTTTGAGAAGGTATAGTGGTTTTGGACTCCAATTTTAAAGCAATTCAAACTTGCCTTTTAGTGCCACTGAAGGTGTGACCTACATTTTGAACAGTTATGTATCCCATACGAATCCCATTTAAGTTTCAATTTTTTCCGGCTTTTCTTTTGAAATTACTTGTTTTAAGCACGTTTTCGTAAAACCAGTTCCTAATTTCATTTTAAAAGCAAACATTATTTTAGAATAAATTAATTGAAACATAGCACATGGACATACCTCTTGGCTCACCCAATGGAAAGAACCTGTTTTCTCATCCTATGGAGAGAATCTGTTTTCTCATCCTATGGAGAGAATCTGTCTTCTCATCCTATGGAGAGAATCTGTTTTCTCATCCTATGGAGAGGATCTGGTTTCTCATCCTATGGAGAGAATCTGTTTCAACCTATGGAGAGAATCTGGTTTCTCATCCTATGGAGAGGATCTGTTTTCTCATCCTATGGAGAGGATCTGGTTTCTCATCCTATGGAGAGGATCTGGTTTCTCATCCTATGGAGAGGATCTGTTTTCTCATCCTATGGAGAGGATCTGTTTTCTCATCCTATGGAGAGGATCTG